>JACWFA010000019.1:896098-916890 GCA_017579625.1 Fusarium sororula
CTAAAATTAAATTACTATAATAGTAATATATTTATTTTAGCTAGAATTAAATTATTATAATAGTATATATAATAGTAATATATTTATTTTAGCTAGAATTAAATTACTATAATAATATATATTTATTTTAGCTAGGATTAAATTACTATAATAGTAATATATTTATTCTAGCTAGGATTAAATTATTATAATAATATATATAATAGTAATATATTTATTTTAGCTAGAATTAAATTACTATAATAGTAATATATTTATACTAGCTAGAATTAAATTATTATAATAGTATATATAATAGTAATATATTTATTTTAGCTAGAATTAAATTACTATAATAGTATATATTTATTTTAGCTAGGATTAGATTATTATAATAGTAATATATTTATTTTAGCTAGGATTAGATTATTATAATAATATATATAATAGTAATATACTTATTTTAGCTAGAATTAAATTATAATTAATATATATATATTTTAGTTAAATATATATTAACTTACTATTTTTAGTATATAAAGTATAGTATTCTTATCCTAGCCTAGATTAAATTATTTTTCTTATTACTTTTACCTTACTTATTTAAACTTTATTTACTTATTTAAACCTTATATACTTACCTAAACCTTACTTCCTTACTTAAACCTTACTTTTTTATTTAAACCTTACTTTTTTACTTAAACTTTACTTTTTTACTTAAACCTTACTTCCCTACCTAAACCCTACTTCCCTACCTAAACCTTACTTTTTTTTTTTATTTTTTATATTAAGTTAATATTTAAATATATTATATACTATTTCTTAATTACTATAATAAATAATATAAATAAAAAGTATTTTTATATATTAAATTATATTATAAACTATTACTTTAGCTTAAATAGATTATTATATTTAGCTTAAATTTAATTTATTATAATAGTACTATATTTTATATATTTTTTTTTTTACTAGTTTATTATTTTATTTATATATAGTATATTATTTAATATATCTTTTTACTTATATAAATATTTATTTATTTTACTATATTTACCTTTTATTATTTATTTTTATATAAATAGTATATAAATATTTTATATAATATACTAGGAATAAATATAGTTATTTGCCTTATAGTTATAAGTAATATATTTAATATTATAATTAATTACTAAATAAAAGGAAATTATTAATTAATTACTTTCTAGACCTACTTACTATTAATTACTAGTAGTAAGTAATATATTTAATACTATAATTAATTACTAAACTATAATAAATTATTAATTAATTACCTTTTAAACTTACTTACTATTTATTTACTAGTAGTAAGTAATATATTTAATACTATAATTAATTACTAAACTATAATAAATTATTAATTACCTTATAGCCTTATTTATTTACTAGTAGTAAGTAATATATTTAATACTATAATTAATTACTAAATTATAATAAATTATTAATTACCTTATAGCCTTATTTATTTACTAGTAATAAGTAATATATTTAATACTATAATTAATTACTAAACTATAATAAATTATTAATTACCTTATAGCCCTATTTATTTACTAGTAGTAAGTAATATATTTAATACTATAATTAATTACTAAATTATAATAAATTATTAATTACCTTATAGCCTAATTTATTTACTAGTAGTAAGTAATATATTTAATACTATAATTAATTATTAAATTATAATAGATTATTAATTACCTTATAGCCTAATTTATTTATTAGTAGCTATTTAGTAAAGTTTACTTTACTAGTAGTAGCTAAGTCCTTACTTATATATAAATATTTCCTTTTTTTTTTCTTTCTTAACTTCTTTTCTTTTTATTATTTTATATTCCTTTAACTCCTCCTTAACCTATAACTTACTTAACTTAACTATATACCTCTTTACTTTATTTAGTAAACTGCTATTAGACTTAATAATAAAGTATATACTAACTTAAGAAGTAAGTAATATTTATATTTTATTATAGTATTTAATAGTTAATTTTTAATAATAGTATATTAATATAGTAATATTATTACTATTTTACTTTATATAATTTAGCCTTCTTTTTATTAAATTATTTTTATAATAATACTACTACTAGTATTTTAGTTTTTTAATACTTATATTAGGTATTACTATTACTATAGCTATAATAAGTAACTTTAATTAGCTATTACTTATTAAAAGGTTTATAAATATTTTATACTATAGTATATTTAATATTATATTTCCTATTTTATTTTAGTATATAAATATATACTTAGGAATATTTAACTATAAGTTATTTAAAAGCTTTATTATACCTTCTTTTAGGTATATATAAGGCTAGCTTAAAGTGCTTTTTATTTTTTAAAACTTCCTTTTATATATTATAAAGGCAGGATCTCTATATATTTAATTTAATTATTACTTAATAGACTATATTTATAAGAATACCTAATTATCTTTTACTTTTATTATTATTAGTTCTAAGGAGCCTAGCTATAAAATTAATATAATAAACTATTTACTTACTATTACTTTTTATTTATATTTAGAAAATATCCTAGCTTTCTTATTATTTACTAATTATATTAGTTAGTATATATCCTTTCCTTACTTTAATTATAATAATATACTAACTAAGTATAGTTACTAATATTATTAGCCTTGCTATTTATATTATAGTATTTTACTTTAACTTTTTTATATTAAAAAAGTATATTAATACCTTTTATTACTTTAACTATTAAAAGTTTTATAATTAAAATAAGTTATAGTCTTTTTAAAATAAAGCTATTTTATTTATTTTATTTTTCTATTTTTATACTATTACTTTTATAGATATTCTTAATACCTTAGTAAATTTTAATTAAGTTAAAGATTAGCTTACTAAGTTATACTTTATACTTAACTAGCCTAAGTTTATTTTTATTTATTATTATTTTTATAGCTAAGGATATTTATTTAGTAAGTCTTATTATTACTATAAAAGCCTATTACTTTTTATCCTTACTTATACTATTTAAATTTTTAAATTTATATTACTTAATATTTACCTATATAATATATATAAAACTTTAGATTTTTATTTTTATTATTTCCCTCTAGGTATCTTTAAGGTTAATTACCTAAACCTTAAACTATTTAATTTCTATTTCTTTAATAATATATACTATACTATCTTCCTAGTATTTATTTTTTTATTATAGTAAATTTTATTTACTTATTATCCCTTAGCCTAAGGACCTTTTCCTAACCTTTATAGTAACTAGTAGGGTTACTACCTTATTAAAAGTAATATTACTAAACCTAGTAAGTCTATTACAGGTTAGCTTAACTATAAGTCCTTCTTTTTTAAAATAAAGTATATAATTATTAAATATACTATTTTAAAGTATACTAATATTATACTATACTTCCTTAAAAATACTAATTAGTATAATTTTAAGTTTAAAACTATTTAATATATACCTTAAGATATACTTTTATTATTAATACTATTATTTTATTTAAACTATTAGCTTATTAAGAAGCTATTTCTTATTAAGGCAGTAGATTTAACTAAGTAAATTAGATTTTACTTTAACCCTAATTACTATATACTATATATCTTTAAAACTAAAGGGTATATACTTACTTATAATTAGTATTTTCTTTTAGCTTTAATACTAAAGTTTATTAATATACTTACTTTATTTAACTTTATTAATATTATTTTCTTACTTTTATTTTAAAAGCTACTTATTATAGCTTATAATTTAAAGTAAATATTTATTATACTTTATATATATTATAAAAACTATTAAAAAGACCTTAATATTAGCTATATACCTATAATTAAAAAGTTTACTTTTATTTTTATAGCCTATATAAATAGTAACTAGGCTATTCCTTGCTTTATAAGTAAAATACTACTTAATAAAAGGCCTAATTAAAATTATATATTTAGCTAGTAATCTTAGACTTTAATAGATAGTAATTTAATACTTTCTTTACTTAAAGTATTTAGTAATTTTTATTTTTTTATAGGAATTTATATAAATACCTTTATATTAAATTACTCCTTTTATTAATATAAATAAAAAAAGTAAAGTATAAACTATAATTACTTTTATAATTTTAAAAGTAATTAATAGTTTTTTATTTTAAAGCTTAAAAACTTTTATATTATACTTTTTACTTTTTTATCTTTATTTTAATAGTTTAGTAATATTTTTAAGGTAAAATATAAAGAACTTAGTATTATCTTTTACTACTTTATATTAACTTATTATTTTTATTAAGATTAACTTTTTAAGTGTTTTTATAATAAAGAAACTAAAGGTCTATATAGGTAAGGTAAAGAGATTTAGGTTTAAAATAGCTATACTCCTTACCTAGTTAATAAGCTTTTTATTATTAAAAAAGGTAAAGAATTCCTAGCCTGTAATTTATAGCTAGACTGGAAATATATTTTATTAGTTAACTATAATAATATTTTTTATTAAAAAAGGGCTATTATATATAACTAGGTCCTTACTTATACTTACTTAAAGGCTTTATATTATAATACTTATTACTACCTTAAGGATACTAAAGCTTAACTTATTACTTTTATCTTAAGGGTACTAGATTACTTACTTTATATTTACTTAGTATTATATATATATTTTATATTTTTTTACTTTTAAGATTATAAGTTATATAGCCTATTAAAAGTACTATATAAAGTGCTAATTAACCTATATAAAATTAAGTTTACTAAGAATAAGTAATTTAACTATATTTTTTATATTAAGACTAGTTAGTAAAAGGTAGCCTTAGTTATTTATAGTATAGAACTTTAATATATTAAGTTTAAGCTTTAATAAAAACTTATAAAAAAAGGATTATTTACTATAAGTTAACCCTTAAATATTTATTTATATTATAAAGTAGCTTTATTAATAAATTACTTTACTTTAGTTTATACTAATTTATTAATTTTTTACTTACTAGCTTTTTTTATTTTTTATATTTTTTTAATTTAAATTAAAATTAAAATACTTAAGTATTTCTTATTTTTTATTATATTTTTATTTTACTTTAAATAAAATTATAACTTAAAATAGTAGCTTATTTTATATTATTTATTTAATTTTTTCTTTTTTAATACCTTAAGTAAATTATTATTTAAGCTTTTATATTTATACTTTATATTACCTTTTTTATTATTATTATAATTATTAATATAATTATAATTAATATATTTATTATTTAAATCTTTTTTATTATTTAAACTATTATTATTAGAATTATTATTACTAGTAAAACTTACTTTTCTTAACTTTTCTAGGCTATATTAAGTTATTTAGCTTTAATTATTATTTTTATTATTTTTATTATAATAAATATTACTATTATCTAACTTATTAAATTTACTACCTAGGTTATTAAATAAGTTATTTAGCTTTATTTATTATTTTTATTAGTATTATAATAAATATTATTATTATTTAACTTATTAAATTTATTACTTAGGTTATTAAATAAGTTATTTAGCTTTATTTATTATTTTTATTAGTATTATAATAAATATTACTATTATTTAATTTATTAAATTTACTACCTAAGTTATTAAATAATATTAAGAATAAAGATTTTTTATACTTACTATCCTTACTATTACTATTACTAATTTTACTATTTTCCTTACTAAAAAACAGGCTTTTTTTAACTTTAAGAGTATATTAATTATTATTATTACTTTTTTTTTTACTATTAATATCTATAGGGCTACTAGGCTAGTATATAATATATAAGATTAGCTTTTTATAAGTATTTAATTTAAAGGAAATTTCCTTTTAGTTAGGAATATCTTTATAATATCTATTAATATCTAGATAAGTATTATTACCTTTAGTAAGGTTAATAAACTTTATATTAAAGTTACTTAGACTTCTATTTAATATATTAATAAAAGATAAACTATAAAATAAAGTAAAAAAAGAAATAATATTAATATAACTTAAGGATAGAAAAAAAAAGAAACTTTAAATTATAATAAAAAAGAAAAAAATAAAGATAAGAATTAGAAAAGCTAATATAGTAAATTATTATTTAAATAAAGTTAATATAGTAAATTATTATATAAATAAAGCTAATATAGTAAATTATTATTTAAATAAAGCTAATATAGTAAATTATTATTTAAATAAAGTTAATATAGTAAATTATTATATAAATAAAGCTAATATAGTAAATTATTATTTAAATAAAGCTAAGAATATAATAAATTAAACCTTTATAGAATTAGTATTTAAATACTAGTTAATAACTTTTAACTTTAACCTTTTATTCTTTTCCCTTAATAATTTATTTTTAATATAAATTAATTATAATACTATATTTATAATATATTTAAATTTTATTATTTCCTTAAGGAAAAGGCTAATAATTTTTATATTATAGTTTCCTTTAATCTTAATAAGTATAATAATCTTTTAATACTTAATAACTATATTTAATTTAAGGCTATTTAAAAATAATAAAAGTAAGTAAAAAAGAAGCTAGTTACTAACTATTAAGATTTTTTTAAAGATTAAAATAGTAAAATTACCTTTACTTATTATTTTATAACCTTACTATTATTTTACTAAAAGTGCCTTTAGAATTACCTTAATAATAACCCTTTTTTATAATTTTATAAAATTCTATTTAATAAGCCTAATATCTAGTTATATCTTTTAATATATTTAGTAGTCTATAAATAGCTTAATAGCTACTTAGCTAAAGAGGTTATATTATATATTAAAAATATTTAAATCTTAGTATACTTTACTTATAATAAAGGACTAAATGCCTTTATACTAATAGTAACTATTAATAGTATTATAGTTATAAATTAGGTTTAAAACCTAAAAGTAATAATAAACTAAAAATAAGTAATATACTTACTTACTTATAATACTCTTAATAATTATATTAAAACCTTTAGTATTAGTAGCCTAAAGAATATACTTATAAGTATTATAATATTAAGATATAAGCCTTCTTAAATTATACTAACTATTACTAACTAGTAAAATAACTAGCTTTTCTTAAAGTAAAAGCCTTAAATATTTAAAAACCTTAAAATATATAGTAATTTTAATTACCTTATAATTAACTTAGCTAGGTTACTAAACTATATTATAATTACCCTAGAAAATATACCTTACCTTTTTTTAATACCTTATAACCTATTTATATTTTTAAAGTATATTAATATTATAATTACTAAAACTACTAATATTACTAATTATCTTAAAACTATTAATAAGGAAATATTTAACTTTTTTAAAGAAACTAGCCTTTTTATTACTAAGGTTTAATATAATTTATAAGTATTATATAGATAAACCCCTAGTAATACTAACTAGCTTATATATATAGCTAAGGTTAATAACCTTAAATATTACTATAATATAGTAATAGCTATTAAAGTTAATAATTTTTATTATATTACTTATTAGTAAGCTAGTCTAGTTACTTATAATTAAAATAGTAAAGCTATATTTACCCCTAGATATTTATATATTATATATTATTATAATTTATAGTATTATATAAAGTATAA
Organism: Fusarium sororula; assembly: GCA_017579625.1. Classification (NCBI taxonomy): domain Eukaryota; kingdom Fungi; phylum Ascomycota; class Sordariomycetes; order Hypocreales; family Nectriaceae; genus Fusarium; species Fusarium sororula. Next base: position 903,649 of record JACWFA010000019.1, read on the forward strand.
AATTAATAGTTAAGTTAAGGCTTTTAATCTTTAAATCTAGATATTTTATATTAACTATAGTCTATATAAAGCTTACTTAAATGCCTACCTTATTATTAATATAGTAACTTATTTTTTTTAATTTAGTTTTGCTTTTATTAAGTATATATTCTTAATATATAAATTTATTAAGTATATTTTTATAACTAGCTTAAAAATAAATTATAATAAGAAAGTATAGGAAATTTTAAATATTTTAAGTTAGTTAGTTTAAATAGTTATTATTAAACTTATAGCTTAGCCTAGTTAGGACCCTTTATAAAGGAAAATATAATACCTTTTACTAAAAGAAAATTATAAAAAACTATAACTAATACTACTTTATTTACTAAGTAAGTTAATAAGATTTTATTAAGGGCTAATTTTATTTTATAAATTATTATAAGTTACTTAATTTTAAGGTAATATAAAGAACTAGGTATATAGTAAAATATCTTAATTTACTTTAGTAATTAATTTACTTTATTAACCTTACTATAGCTAATTACTTAATATTTAGTAATATTTTAATTTTACTTAAAATAAACTTTTTAAATTTCTTAAGGTAAAATTACTTTTAAAGGTATACTATATAACCTTAAAAGTAATTTATTAATTTTTATATATATATTAAGCTTTTTTAACTTACTAAGCTAATTATTTATTAAATAAATTTAAAAATATATTATAAAGCTAATTTAATTTTACTTTAAATAAAAGCTTTTATACTTATATTTATTTTACTTAAAATTAAATTATATTTAATAATTAAATACTTTTTAAGCCTTAAAATTATTATAAAAGTATTATAAACCTAGCCTAAAAAAGACTTAATTATAACTTTTATTTTATATAAAATAAGATTATCTTTAGTAGCTAAACTACTTCTTTATATATAAACTTATTTTAAGTATATACTAATTTTAATTTTAAAATAGTTTAATATCTTATACCCTAAGCTTATTACTAATATAACTAAAGCTAAAATTAAAACTAAAAGTATATAATTTTATATTAGTATTTTTTTTTTTAAATATATATTAAGTTTATTTTATAAAGTAATACTATTTATTTCTATATATATTATATTTATTTTATAAATAAATACTATTTATTTTAATATATATTATATTTATTTTATAAAGTAATATTACTTATCTTAATATATATTATATTTATTTTATAAAGTAATATTACTTATTTTAATATATATTATATCTATTTTATAAAGTAATATTACTTATTTTAATATATATTATATTTATTTTATAAAGTAATATTACTTATCTTAATATATATTATATTTATTTTATAAATAAATATTACTTATCTTAATATATATTATATTTATTTTATAAAATAATACTACTTATCTTAATATATATTATATTTATTTTATAAATAAATATTACTTATTTTAATATATATTATATTTATTTTATAAAGTAATACTACTTATTTTAATATATATTATATTTATTTTATAAAGTAATACTACTTATCTTAATATATATTATATTTATTTTATAAATAAATATTACTTATTTTAATATATATTATATTTATTTTATAAAGTAATATTACTTATTTTAATATAAAAAATTACTTATTTAAAGTAAGTAATTATAGTACTTTTTAAAATACTTTTATTTTATTTAAAATTAAAATATCCTTATTAAGCTATTTTAAGTAATATAGTTATTATTTTTTTAAACTATAAAAGCTATCTTAGCTAAAGTAGTAATTATTTATTTAGTTATTAAGCTAAGGTAATACTAAGTAATTATAAGGGTTTTAATATTTTAGCTAGTAATATTAAAAAAGGTAAGTATATTAAAAAAGGCTATTTTAATAAATTATAGTATTAAGTAGCTATAAGGGTTTTAATATCCTAGCTAGTAATATTAAATAGTATAAGTATATTAAAAAGTAATAAGTATTTATATAAAAAATAAAGGCTATTTTAACTAAGGTAGTAAGTATTTATAAAAATAATAAAGGCTATTTTAACTAAGGTAATAAGTATTTATAAAGATAATAAAAGCTATTTTAGCTAGGGTAGTAAGTATTTATAAAAATAATAAAGGCTATCCTGGCTAAGGTAATAAGTATTTATATAAAAAATAAAGGCTATTTTAGCTAAGGTAGTAAGTATTTATATAAAAAATAAAAGCTATCCTAGCCAGGGTAGTACTAAGTAGCTATAAGGGTTTTAATATCCTAGCTAGTAATATTAAATAATATAAATATATTAAAAAGTAGTAAGTATTTATATAAAAAATAAAAGCTATTTTAATTAAAGTAATAAGTATTTATAAAGATAATAAAGGCTATTTTAGCTAGGGTAATAAGTATTTATATAAAAAATAAAGGCTATTTTAGCTAAAGTAATAAGTATTTATAGAAATAATAAAAGCTATCTTAGCTAAGGTAATAAGTATTTATATAAAAAATAAAAGCTATCTTAGCTAAAGTAATACTAAGTAACTATAAGGGTCTTAATATCTTAGCTAGTAGTATTAAAAAGTATAAGTATATTAAAAAGTAATAAGTATTTATATAAAAAATAAAAGCTATTCTAGCCAGTATAGTAAGTATTTATATAAAAAATAAAGGCTATCCTAGCTAAGGTAGTAAGTATTTATATAAAAAATAAAAGCTATTTTAACTAAAGTAATAAGTATTTATATAAAAAATAAAAGCTATTTTAGCCAGGGTAGTACTAAGTAACTATAAAGGTCTTAATATCCTAGCTAGTAGTATTAAATAGTATAAGTATATTAAAAAATAATAAGTATTTATATAAAAAATAAAAGCTATCTTAGCTAAGGTAATAGGTATTTATAGAAATAATAAAGGCTATCCTAGCCAGGGTAGTAAGTATTTATAAAGATAATAAAAGCTATTTTAGCCAGGGTAGTAAGTATTTATATAAAAAATAAAGGCTATCCTAGCTAAGGTAATAGGTATTTATATAAGAAATAAAGGCTATCCTGGCTAGGGTAATAAGTATTTATATAAAAAATAAAGGCTATCCTAGCTAGGGTAATAAGTATTTATATAAAAGATAAGGGCTATCCTAGCTAAGGTAGTACTAAGTAGCTATAAGGGTTTTAATATCTTAGCTAGTAGTATTAAAAAGTATAGGCTTATTAAAGGAAGCTATTTTAATAAATTATAGTATTAAGTAGCTATAAGTATTTTAATATTTTAGTTAGTAGTATTAAAAAGAATAAGTATATTTAAAGGAACTATTTTAATAAACTGTTTTTTTTTATTTTATATTATAGCTTAAAAAGATAGCTTAGAAGGTAATAGTAAGGGGCTTATTAGTAAAACTATCCTAGCTAAGGTAGTTATTATTTATTAACAGGCTATACCTATACTTTTAACTAAGCTTTAGCTATATTTATATAGTTTTAAGCTATAGTTTTAAATAATATTACTTATATTAGAAAACTATACTATACTAAAAATAAATTTATCTTACTTAAAACTAATATTTTCCTAAATAATATAACTTTTTTAAATATTATTTTAAAAGTTATTTAATTTTACTTATAATAAAAATAAATTATTATTTTCTTACTTATATTAATATTTATTTTACTAAGAATTAAATTTTTCTAAAAGTATTTATTTTAACTTATTTAGTGCCTTAAACCTAAGGGTTTAGGGCTATAAGGCAGTAAGGCTAAAATCTTAAGGTATATAAACTTATCCCTTTTTTATCTTTTTTTTCTTTTTTTTTTTTTTTTTATTAAATAAGCCTTTTATTCTATACTATTACTAGTATTAAAGGCTTAAAGTATTTAGCTTAACTTTCTTTTAATTTAAAGGCTACTATATAAGTTATATAACTTAAATTTAATTTTACTTATATTATTTAATAATAGTATTTAAGTTATATTAATACTATAAGTCTTATTTATTTACCTTTTAATAAAGTAAGCTAGAAGCTACTAAATATTAGTATTTTTAGTTTTAAAAGTATTATAAGATTTTCTTTTTATCCTTTTAAACCTTAGTATATAATTATTAATTATTTTATTTTATACCCTTAGGATATAAAACTAAACTAAATACTCCTTTTTTTAATTAATAAGCTAAATTTACTAGCTTTTTATATTTTTTATTAATTTTAAATTAGTTTATATAAGTTTCTAAAAATTAACCTTTACCTTACTATAAAATATAACTCCTTTTATAGTATTACTACCTTAGTATTATATATTAATATTATTTATAAGTCTTTACTACTTTTTTTATTTCCCTTAAAATTAAATTATTATACTTTTTTTTTTATTTTTACTAAAATTAGATTATTAATATTTAATAATTCTTAATATTTATAGCCCTGTCTATAAGGTATTTATTTACTAGTTTAATCTTTTTATTTACTTAAAATATACTAGGACCTTATTTAAATAAAAACTAAATAAAATTCCTAATATAACTATAATAAATTCTCTTTTTAGCTAAATTACCTTTTTTAAAAAGAAAAAGTATTTTTTATATTTATAAAAACTTACTTTAAAAAATATTTTAAAGGCTTTTTTATTTAATACTACCTATAAATAGCTTAAGATAGTTTATAATAGTTATACTAAACTTAAGCTTATTTTTATTTCTTTTATTAGTTACTAATTTTCTTTTTTATTAAAACTAGTTAATAAAAGGGTCTTTTACTTTATTTTACTTTTTATCTTAGCTTATACTATATAAATCCTTAAGTTTACCCCTATTTATTTCTATAAAAGTAACTTTTATAAAAAGGTTAATAATTATATTTATTACTTTCCTTTAAATCTTTTTATTATAAAAATACTTTAGTTTTTTCTTTTTAGCTACTATACTTATAATAACCTTTACTAAGTAGTTATTTTATTTTACTTTTTTTTTTTTAGTAAATTTACTATACTAATAAACTAATTTCTAGTTAACTTTTTATTATATTAAAATATACTTAATAGTTTAGTTATATAGTTTTATAAAGTAATTTTTTAATACTATCTTTACTGCCTCTAAATAAGCCTAAGTAGTCTTTTTCCTTTTTATAGCTATACCCTAAGCTCTAGGAGCTTATAATTAAGGCTATAATTTCTATATAGGTTATACTAATATTAATAAACTAAATTAATATAAAGTAAGTAATATTTTATAAAATCTATATTATATATAGTAATACTATTAATTACCTTAAACTTATTTCCTAGCTTTTTAATAATATTATATAACTCTTTTTACCTATTTTTATAAGAAATTATTAAAGTAAATAGGTTTTTAAATTTTTATTAAATAATACCCTTTACGTTTTTAAGTACCTATATAACCTTACTACTAACTATATAATTTCTAGTTTTAATATAGGCTAGTATATAATAGCTATACCTTACTATTTTATTAATAGCTTACTTACTACTTTACTTTATTACTACCTCCTTATTATAGTAAACTATTACTAGTTTAATAAGGTTTATATAAAACCCTTTATTAAAAAAGTTTATTTAATATATTTACTTAATATTAAAAAAGTTACTATTATTTTTTAAGTTACCTTTTAATAAATAATAATCCTTACTATATAGTAATATAAGCTGCCTATTTATTTTATTTAAAATATAAAGATAAAGCTATAAGGATTAAATTAATATAACCTAGAAATAATAGTAGCTATATATTTCTAAGTTATAGGCATCCCTGCTTATATTAACTAGAAATAGTAGTTTAACTACTTTATATACTATAATATCTTTTTACTATATAGTAAAAAGTAATTTATAAAATTAAATAAAAAGCTTACCTATTTTAAATCTTTTACTTATAATAATAATATAATAGTTAAGAATAAAGATAACTTTAAATATAATTTAAATTAATATAGTATAAGGGATATTTAAGTAAAGAGACTAGATAATCTTATATTTTAGTTTAACTAATTAAAAATATTTAGCTTTTTTAATATATACCTTAATTATAATATAATAATCCTTAATATTAACTTTCTTAGTTATAGTAATAAGGTTAGCTTTTATAGTAATATTTAGTTTATTTTTTACTATTTTTAAAATACTAAGTAAGTTCTATTTACTTTAGTAAATTACATTATAGAGATAAAACCTCTTATTAAAGGTCCCTATAATTTAAAAGGTAAGGATACTATATAAAATAAGTATTACCCTTAGTTTATAACTTGCCTTTTTATTATTTATAAAAATAAATCTTTTTTTTTCTTTTTTAGTAAATATAGCTAAATAAATATAAAGACTTTATAGCCTAGTAACTTTAAGTAAAAGTTTTACTTAGTATATTATTAAGGTATAGTAAGGGCTTATATTAAAGCCTAGTTTACTAACTAATTTTTATTTAACTTTTATTATTAAATTTAATTATAGCTAGTTTTTTATAAATTATTAAATATATTAAAGTATTTTAATTTTTAATAATTTTATTATACTAAAAATAAGTATTTATTAAAGTATAATTTTATTTTATTTATAATTAAATTAACCTTAATAATTAAGCCTTTCTTTAGCTTAAAATATATTATTAAATTATTTTTATCCTAGCTTAAATAAAACTTTAAAATTTTACTTTTATTTTATTTAAAATTAAATTATTTTTAATTCTTTTTTTATTTTTTTAAATTTATTTACTTTTTAAGAATATTCTTATCTTAACTTAAATAAATAAGATTTTAACCTTACTTAATTTTATTATTTATATTTTATTAAGCTATAAGGTAATTAGGGTTTAGGGCTATAAGGCTATAAGGCTAAAATCTTAAGGTATATAAACTTATCTCTTTTTTATCTTTTTTATTTTTTTTTTTTTCTCTTTTATTAAATAAGCTTTTTATTTTATATTACTACTAGTATTAAAGGCTTAAAGTATTTAGCTTAACTCTTTTAATCTAAAGGCTACTATATAGGTTATATAAGTTAAATTAAATTTTACTATAACTAGTAGTAATAGTATATACTAATACTATAAGTCTTATTTATTTACCTTTTAATAAGGTAACCTTAAAGCTATTAAATACTAGGGCCTTTAAATTTTAAAGTATTACTAGACTTTTCTTTTATTCCCTTAGCCCTTAGTATATAAAGGTTAGCTATTTAATAACTTACCCTTAAGATAAAAAGCTAGACTAAATACCTCTTTTTTTAATTAATAACTTAAACCTACTAGCCTTTTAAGTCCTTTATATATTCTAGCTTCTTTCTAACTTTTTTCCTTAATATAACTTAAAGCCTATAGTAAAGTATAACTTTTTTTATAGTATTTTTACTATAGTATTATATATTAATATTATTTATAAGTCTTTACTGCTTTTTTAATTTTTATTAAAATTAAATTATTACTTTTTTTTTTTATTTTTACTAAAATTAAATTATTAATATTTAATAGTTTTTAATATTTATAGCCTTATTACTAAGATATTTATCTATTAATTTAATTCCTTTATTTACTTAAAATATACTAGGACCTTATTTAAATAAAAATTAAATAAAATCCTTAATATTACTATAATAAATTTACTTCTTAGTAATATTATAGCCCTTAAGCTAGAAAAATACTTTATATATTTATAAAAACCTTTATTAAAAAATATTCTTAAGGCTATTTTATTTAATACTACTTATAAATAGCTTAAAATAATTTATAATAGTTATACTAAGCCTAAGCTTATTTTTATTCCTTTTACTAGTTACTAATTTTCCTTTTTACTAAAGCTAATTAATAAAAAGGTCCTTTACTTTATTTTACTTTTTATCCTAGCTTATACTATATAAATCCTTAAGTTTACTTTTATTTATTTTTATAAAAGTAATTTCTATAAAGAGGTTAATAATTATATTTATTACTTTTCTTTAAATTTTCTTATTATAAAAATACCCTAGTTTTTTTTATTTAGCTACTATACTTATAATAACCTTTATTAAGTAGTTATTTTATTTTACTTTTTTATTTTTTAATAGTTTTAATACCTTAAATATAAATTATATAATATACTATTTACTATCTAATTAATATTTAAAAAAGCCCCTAGGGTATTTAAAAATACTTTATAGTTTAGCTATATAGTTTCTTAAAGTAACCTCTTATAGCTAATTTTACTAAATTTAAATAAACTTTAAAAACCTTTTTTTTTTATATAGCTACTATAAGAGCTTTAGGTCCTTATTATTAATTTTATAATCCTTACCTAGGTTATTTTAACTATCTTAAACTAGCTTAATATAAAGTAAATTATTTTTTATAAAATTTATACTACTTATAGTAATATTATTAACTACCTTAAACTTATTTATTAGTTCTTTAAAGATATTATAAACTAAGCTAAGTCTGCCTTTATAATAAATTACTAAGGTAACTAGGTCTTTAACTTTTTACTAAATAATATTCTTTATATTTATAAGTATTAACTAGACTTTCCTTATAGCTTAAATATAACTCTTTTTACTAACTACTATATAATAATTATATCTTACTATTTTATTAATAGTTTTCCTATTACTTTACTTTATTAGTACTTTTTTATAATAGTAAATTATACTTAGTTTTATTTCTTTCCTTATAGACCTTTTATTAAGAAACTAAACCTTAGGTATTTACTTATAGTTAAAAAGGTTATAATTATTTTATAAGTTACCTTTAAAGATATAAGAATTCTTACTATATAGTAATATAGCCTATTTATTTACTTTATATAAAATATAAAAACTAATTTATAAAAATTAAATTTTTATAATTATAATCTAATTATAGCTATATATTTTTATATATATAATATCCTAGCTTATATTAACTAAAAATAGCAGTTTAACTATTTTAAATATTATAATCCTAGTATATTATATAACTATAGTAATTAGCCTATCTAGCCAGGCTAAATACTTACTTATCCTACTTTATTTAACTATAATAATAGTTATATTAGTCTATAACTTATATATAAAAAGTATAAGTAAATATTTAAGGATAATAAACTTAAGGAAATAAAAAATAAAAACTAAAAAGAGTATTATAATAATTATTTCTTAGCTTAGTATAACTAATTTATAAGATTTAGCTTTCCTAATACTTACCTTAACTACTATATTATAATTTTATATATAAGCCTTACTAGTTATAGTAATAATATAGGTTTTAAAAGTAATATCTTTTTCTTATTTTATTACTTTTATAAGACTTAGTAAATTCTATTTACCTTTATAAACTATATAAAAGTAAAACCTTTTATTAAAGGACCTTATAGTTTAAGGAAAAAGGAAGCTATATAAAATAAGTATTACCCTTAATTAATAACTAGTATTTTTATTATCTATAAAAATAAGATTTTTTTTTTTATTTTTACTAAATATTATTAAATAAATATAAAGGCTTTATAGCCTAGTAACTTTAATTAAAAGTTTAAAATTATAGCTTATTAAAACCTTACTAAAGGATATATTAAGGTAGAATTTACTAATTAATTAAAATTTAACTTTTACTAATAAAATAGCCTTTAACTATTTTCCTATATAAAATATAAACTATTTAAGTTAATAATAATTTAATTTTACTAGGGATAAATACTTTTAGTTTTTAATAATATACTTTACCTTATTAAGGAATTTATATAACTTTTATTCTATTTAAAATTAAATAATCCCTAATCCTCTTTTTACTTTTTTAACTTTAATTATATTTTAAGAATATTCTTATCCTAACCTAGATAAATATAACTTATAATAAATACTAATATTATTACTAGTATTTTATTAAGCTATAAGGTAATTAAGGCTTAGGGCTATAAGCTAGTAAGGCTAAAATCTTAAGGTATATAAACTTATCTTTTTTTTATTTTTTTTTTATTTTTTTTTTTCTTTTTTATTAAATAATATATATTAAGTATTATTACTAGCTATATTATAACTTAACTACTTTTTATTTTAAAAGCTACTATATAAGTTATACTACTTAGACTTTACCTTACTATTATTAATACTAACTTACTATACTAATATTTTACTATTAAGATAAGTCTTATATATTTACCTTTAAATAAGGTAACTTAATAATTACTTAATACTAAAGTCCTTAAATTTAAAAGTATTACTAAACTGCCTTATTATTTTCTAGCCCCTTAGTATATAAATATTAGCTATTTTATCTTATACCCTTAAGATATAAAACTAAACTAAATACCTATAAACTTAGTTTATAATTTAAATTTACTAGCTTTTTATATCCTTTACTAGTTTAGCTTTAGTTTTATTTATTTTCTAGGTTTTAACCTCTATATTACTATAATATATAACTCCTTCCTAAGTATCCTTACCTTTATATTATATATAAATATTATATATAAGTTATACTATTTTTTTTATCCTAGCTTAAATTAAATTATTTATATTAAATAGTTCTTAATATATATAGCCTTACTATTAAAGTATTTTCTTACTAGTTTAATCTTTTTATTTACTTTAAATATATTAATACCTTATTTAAATAGAAATTAAATAAAATTTTTAATATTATTATAATAAATTTACTACTTAGTAATATTATAGCCTTTAAGCTAAAAAAATACTTTATATATTTATAAAAACCTTTATTAAAAAATATTCTTAAAGCTATCTTATTTAATACTACCTATAAATAGCTTAAAATAATTTATAATAGTTATACTAAGCCTAAGCTTATTTTTATTTTACTTACTAATTATTAGTTTTTTTTTTTATTAAAGTTAATTAATAAAAAGGTCTTTTACTTTATTTTACTTTTTATCCTAGCTTATACTATATAAATCCTTAAGTTTATCTTTATTTACTTTTATAAAACTAACTTTTATAAAGAAGTTAATAACTATATTTATTACTTTTTACTTAACTTTCTTATTATAAAAATACCCTAGTTTTTACTTTTTAATTACTATACTTATAATAATCTTTATTAAGTAGTTATTTTATTTTACTTTTTTTTATTTAAGTAGATTTACTATATTATAAATATACCTTATTAGCTTTTATTTTAGTAGGCTATATATATTAAGGACCTTATTTTTAGTAAACTTTTTATTTATAAAGCTGTAAAATAGTTTAAATATATAGTTTCTTAAAGTAACTTCCTTATACCTTTTTTATTACCTTTAGATAAGCCTAGGTAGACTTTTCTTTTTATATAGCTACCCCTTAAGCTTTAAGAGCTTATAATTAAGGCTATAATACCTATATAGGTTATACTAACTTTAATAAACTAAATAAATATAAACTAGGTTATTTTCTATAGGATTTATATTACTTATAGTAATATAATTAATTACTTTTATTTTATTTCCTAGCTATTTAATAAGGTTATATAGTATTTTTTACTTATTTTTATAAGGAATTACTAAGGTAAATAGGTCTTTAACTTTTTACTTAGTAATACCCTTTATGTTTTTAAGTATTTATATAACCTTACTGCTAACTATATAATTTCTAGTCTTTATATTAGCTAGTATATAATAGCTATACCTTGCTTTTTTATTAATAGCTTACTTACTACTTTATTTTATTACTACCTTCTTATTATAGTAAATATTTATAGATTTAAATATTAATTTATAAGGCTATTTATTAAGATACTATATCTTAAGTATTTACTTATAATTAAAAAGGTTATAATTATTTCCTAAGTTACCTTTTAAAATATAGTAATCCTTACTATATAGTAATATAGGCTGCCTATTTATTTTATTTAAAATATAAAGATAAATCTATAAGGGTTAAATTAGTATAAGCTAAAGGCTATAGTAATTACTTACTTCTAAGCTATAGGTATCCCTACTTATATTAACTAAAAATAGTAATTTAATTATTTTAAGTATTATCTTATTAATCTAAATAGTAGTAATTAGTAGTTTACTAATATAAATAAAAAACTTACCTATTTTAAATTTTTTACTTATAATAATAGTATAATAGTTAAGTATAAAAATAATTTTAAAGATAATAGGGAATTTAAAAATATAAATAATCCTTTTAGTAATAAAAAGTAATAAAATAAAATATAATATCCCTTATACTAGTTTAACTAACTAAAAATATTTAGCTTTCTTAAGGTATACCTTAAATATAATATAATAATCTTATATATTAACTTTATTAGTTATAGTAATAGGGTTAGCTTATAAAGTAGTATTTAGTTTATCTTTTACTACTTTAAAGAGATTAAGTAAATTTTATTTATTATAGTAAACTATATTATAAAGATAGAACTTTTTATTAAAGGTCCTTATAGTTTAAAAGGTAAGGATACTATATAAGATAAGTATTATTCTTAGTTTATAACTTGTCTTTTTATTATTTATAAAAATAAGTCTTTTTTTCCCTTTTTTAGTAAATATAGCTAGATTAGTATAAAGGCTTTATAGCCTAATAACCCTGCCTAAAAGTTTAAATTAGCATTTTATTAAGGTAAAATAAAAGTATATATTAAAGCCTAGTTTACTAACTAATTCTTATTTAACTTTTATTAGTAAATTTAATTATAGCTAGTTCTTTATAAATTATTAAGTATATTAAAGTATTTTAATTTTTAATAATTTAATTTTACTAGGGATAAGTATTTATAAATTATAATTTTATTTTACCTAGGATTAAATTATACTTAATAATTAAACCCTTTAACCTTAAAAGTTATTATAAAATTATTTTTATTTTAATATAAATAAGGTAATATTTAATTACTTCCTTTATCTTACTTAAGATTAAATTATCCTTTTTAATTACTTTACCTTTTTAAAAAGTTTATTTTTATATAAAAATACTATAAAGTAAATAGTAATTATTTTTTTAAATTATTTATATACTAAATACTTAAATTATATTAAGTAAATATATTTCCTTTATATATATTTAAATTAAACCTTTATTATATAAATAGTTAATACTTAACCCTAGTTACTTTAATATAGTAAAAACTTTTACTTTTTTTTAAAATATTAAATTTCTATTTTTATCCTTAGGGTTACTTTAACTATAGTAATTTACTATTTAATATTTTTAATTTAAAGTAAAAATTTATAATAGCTTAAACTACTACTAACCTATATATTTTATAAGATTTTAAGTTTTTTTACTTTTTCCTAATAGTTATAAATAAATTCTATAATATTATTAAGGAATTTTATAAGTTTTAAATATATTAATTTATTTACTTTACTATAGTACTTTTTATTATTATCTTTAATCT
>JACWFA010000020.1:0-42091 GCA_017579625.1 Fusarium sororula
TTATAAAGGTATTATTTATAATACTAGTCCTCCTTATACTAAAGAACCTAATAGTGCTATAGAAAGGATAAATAGGACTATATTAGCTATAATTAGGGCTTTATTATTTATAGCTAATTTACCTACTTATTTATAGGGTAAAGCCTTAGAAGCTGCTATATATATATATAATAGAAGCCCATATTCTGCTTTAAAAAATAATTTAAGTCCCTTAGAAGCTAAGGATAATATTATATTAAATATAAAAGATTTATATAATATAAAAACCTTTGGCTTTATAGTATATTATAAAAATAATAACTCTATATTTAAATTAGATACTAAAGCTTTTAAAGGAGTTATTATAGGCTATTTACCTAATAGCTATAAAATTTGGGATTTTAATAAAAAGAAAGTTATTATATCTAGAGATATAACTATTATAGAAAATAGTTTTCTAGAAAAGAATATAAATAATAAAATAACTTTTAATAACTTACCTTAGATTAATAAATCTATAAAAGATAATATTTAACCTAATATAATATATAAAGATAAGCCTAAAATAATAGTAAAAATACTTAAAAAGCCTACTAATTTTTATAAAGACTATATGGAATTCCTTACTATATTAAATATAGTAAAAAATAATAATATAATAGAACTTAATAACTATAATCAAGCTATAAGCTGTGCTTTAGCTTATAAATGGGTTGAATCTATGAAAATAGAAATAATAGAATTAATTAGGTAAAAAACCTGGAATATAGTATTTCTTCTAGAAGGAAGAATAGCTATAAAAGGCCGCTGGGTATATAAAATAAAAACTAATAATAATAATAATATTATTAAATATAAATCTAGATATGTAGTTTAGGGATTTAATTAGATATATTTATTAGATTATACTAAAACCTATACTGCTATAGCTAGGCCTGAAACTATTAGAATCTTATTTATAATAGCTATAGCTAATAACTATTATTTATAGTAATATAATGTAAAAAATGCCTTTACTAATACTAATATAGATAAAGAAATCTATATAACTATTCCTATAGGCTTTAAAGATTATATTCTTAAAGATTTTATAGAGAATTATAGGAAATTAAATCCTAATAAAAAACTAAATTTAAATAAAATAGCTTTAAAATTAAATAAAGCTTTATATGGTTTAAAATAAAGTCCTAGACTTTAGTATTTATTACTCTCTAAATTATTTAAAAATTTAGGTTTTGAAGTATTACCCTTTAATAGTGGGGTTTTTATAAATAAATTAGCTAAAATAGCTATTATATATTACGTAGATAACCTAATTTTTATAGGCCTAAATATAGAAGATATAAATAATATAGCTAAAAAGCTCTTTAAAGATATAGCTATCTAGGCTTTAGGAGAGGTTAAAGACTTTTTAGGTATGTATATAACTATAAATAGAGAGAATAAAGAAATATATTTATCCTAGACTAAATATATTTATAATAAAATAAAAGAATATAATAAAGATAATATAGGATTTTTTAAAATACCTATAAAAAATATAGAAAAATTAGTAAAATCTACTGAAACTGCATTAAAAGAAGATATATTATAATTTTAGAAAGAAATAGGCTCCCTATTATATCTAGCTATAAAAACTAGGCCTGATATAGCTTTTGCAGTTAATATTAGCTCTAGATTTACTAATAAGCCTAATAAAAGCTATTTTAATGCCTTAAATAATATTTAGAAATATTTAAATAAATATCCTAATTTAGGATTAAAATATAACTATAATATAGACTTTAATAGTTTAAATTTAGTTATTAAAGGCTATACTGATGCTAATTGGGCTAGTAATATAGGAGATAGAAAATCTAATAGTGGATTTTGCTTTTATTTATATAATAATTTAATTAGTTAGAAAACTAATAAATAAGCCTGTGTAGCAGTTAGTACCTGTGAAGCAGAGTATATAGCCTTAAGGGAGGCTACTAAAGAAGCTAAATCTTTAAATTATTTATATAAATATTTATTAAATAATTTATTTATAACTTATAATAAGTCTATACTCCCTATTTTAATAGATAACTTAGCTGCTAAATAGTTAGCTGAAAATTCTAGTAATTATAAAAGATCTAAGTATATAGATATAGCTTATTATTTTACTAGAGATAAAGTTAAAAAAGGAAATATTAAAATATTTTTTATAAAAGGGGAAGATAATATAGTAGACTTTTTTACTAAAAGTCTAAAAAATATAAAATTTAATAAAATAAAAAACTAGCTTTCTTTAGCTTAAAAATCCTATATAAAAGAGTTTTTTAGTTTAATAAATATTAAGCTTTTCTTTTTAATAAAAGTATTTTCTTCTTATAATAATAATACTATCCTTTAAGAAGTTTTTATACTTATAATAATAAGAGTTTTAAAAATAAAATATATTTTCTTTTATATATAATATAAATAAAAGTTATTTTTCTTTTATATAAAAAGGTTAAAAATTCCTTTAAATAAAAATATATAATTTAATAAATAAGAGTTATTTTTCTTTTACTAAAAGATATAACTATATCCCTTATTATAACTTAAAGAAATAACTAAGGTTATCTCTTTAAGAGAGGCTGTTAAGACCTAACTTTATAAAAGGTCTTATTATATAACTAAGGAATATATTATATTCTAGATAACTAATTAGGGTAAAATATATACTATAAAAATAAGAAAAATCAGGGCTTTTAATTAGTATACTTACCTAAGTAAAATATAAGGAATTAAGTAAGTCCTATATATTAAAGTTTTTTCTATAAACTTTAAATATTTCTTACTAAGGGAATATTAGTTAGAAGATTATATAACTTAGGTTATATAATAATTATATAATAAGAATTATATATATTAGATTTTTACCCCTTAGTTAGATAATTTATAATACACTAAGAGAAACCTTACTTTCTTATTTAAGCTTTATAAGCTTACTAAAGCCTAGTACTTTCTAAATTAGGAAAAAAGTATATTATAATTTTCTCCAAATTTTAGCAGTTTTTATAATAGTTAATTCGTTACTATTAAGGCTACCTCTCTTTAGGAATTACAATGCCTGCTCTTTAGGATATCTATATATATCCTAGGTCTTTCTACTTTAGGAACTCCTTTTTCTTTAGTCTATTATTAACTTCTCTATTATATAATATATATTATTAAATTTAGAAAAATTTGCTCTATTTAATGGACCTACTTTTATCTTATAAATCCTACCCTATGCCTTACTATTTAGCAGTTATAACCTTTTATTCTCCTAATACCTCTACCTCCTTCTTATTAGTTACTATAGTATATCCTACTACTTATAGTGAATTTATAGGCTATTTTATATAAGCCTTAATAGCCTTAAACCTTATAATCTAACTAAATAAGTAGCCTTAATTTATAAGTATAAAAGAAATATTTTCCTTAGCCTTAGTAAGCTATATACCCTTTTTATTATTACCTTAAAGAGGTAATTAGTACTAAAGCTTTAATACTAAAGGCCTAATTTTAAATAAGCTAAAAACCTTTAAAACTATTATAAAATACCTTATTATATAATTAATATTAATAATAGCTAACTTAGTTATAACTCCTTAAATATAGTAATTACTTATTATATAAATAATTCTTTAATTAATATTAATAGTTTTTATTTTAATAATATCTTAAATTTATATACTTTTCTTTATAATTAGAAAATTATAAGTAAAGACTTTTTATATATTAATAAATTATTACTAAAATAGTAAGTTAATTTAGTAATTTTTAATTATAAAGTAAGGCTTTTTAATATATAAAATAGATTTATTTTTAGATATATTATAAGCTAGATATAGGCTTTAAAAGACCTTATTAATTAGTTAAAATAAAGTTAAAACTTATTAATAAAGTAATAGGTCTTTATAACTTAAATTATATTAAGTAGTAATAATAGTATATACTAAGTATAGTTTATAGAGTTAAAATATATAGTTATAGTAATTAAATTAATAGTATAAATATTATATTATAGAAATTAAGGGTAATTATAGTATAAAGAAAGGGAAGTAAGGGAAAAAAAAAAAAAAAAAGGTAAATTAGGAAAATAAAGGTTTTAGTATTAAGGGAAAAACTATAAATATTAGTAAACTAAAGCTAGCTATATAGGTTAGTAATAGATTAGATTAGGCCTTAAGGTAATATAATATAAAGAATATAGGTTAAGGAATAATATAAATAATAAATACTTAGCTATATATATTAAGATATTAACCTATTTACTTATAATAATATTTAAATACTAATATATAATTACTATTACTAAATAGAGAAAATCTTAGTAATTATTATTATATATATATTAATAGAAAAAGAATTTTATTTTATTTTATTATATATAGTAAAAGTAATCTTATTAAAGTACTCGAGTTCGGTGTATTTTTTCCCCCCGAGGAGGGGATAGTTTGGTTGTGTCGCAGTCAAAATTGCATCGGTTCCAAGGGTCAACCTATAACGCACAGGGGTATTAGAGTGGTCTTGCGTCGTGATACCAAACTAAGAAGAATACTCTGGGGTCATTGGCCGATCTCGAAGGTTGTAAGCGCTGGTAGGGGCAAATAGCATGTCGTAAATACCTCTCCGTGGATGAACGGCACGCGATAAATGCAGGTACAAGACACACAGCAGCTGATGGTCGGAATGAATACCTGGAGATCTCCAAGGCTGTCCCTGGATAATGCCACTTACCAGCAAACCCAGGGGACGTCTCGGCAGAAGAGTTGCCGAGTCAGAGCCTGTACACAACATCGGGTCACATTACGAACGGCGCCAGAAGGTCTGGGCATCCATCATTGCTCCTGTCAATCACAACGGATGTGCAGCTCTCCAGATTGGAATCTACAGATCTTCACTGTTCAACCAAACATTGATTGGATTCCTGCGCCTCGCAGAGTCGCGCGGGCTCCACCACGTGCACAATTGCTTAAATGATTGCATAACATTGAATGGCCAAAACTCCTTCGTACGGCATTCTATTACACACTAAAGAGAAGGCTAGGATATGCTGGTCATTCACGGTTAGATCGGTCGCTAATTACTCTCTCATGATCTGTGTGGCTATGACGCCGTTGGACTGCTTCTGGTAAATTGTCTCAGATTGGGTGTCGTCAAGTTTGCGGATGGCTGGTTTGCTAGTGTCGTGAGCGAGGCAAGGGTCCAAACCTCAAAGACAAAGGGAGAGACAAGGGGTTTTCTCAGTCGTAACGAACGAAACCTCGGACCTCCCTGAATGAGAGCTGATTGATGTCCATGATCTTCAGGTCCTGGGTGTTTATCACCATTTGTCTGTTTCGTTGGCATGTTTCCACGAGAGTTTCAACGTTTAACTTCCCAAACATTTATTTGCTTTGCATGAGGATTTATATCCAGGGGTTGGAATATCTGAGGGGCCAAGATGCCTGAAACGGGTTTCACTTCCGGTACCCGCCAATCAGAGGCTGTCTGTTCCTCACTGCCACCCGAGCCCCCTATCATAATCGAGAGTGGCGTTGGTCGTTTAACGGCGGGATGACCTCAGTCTGGACTCTGAAATTAGCTAACAAAAGTGGTGACCCTGTAAATATCGTAAATAAAGACCGACATAAGTAATATCTTTTAACTTAAGAATCTTGACTTCCTTCGGCTATGTTTTTTTGTTTTGAATTTTTGGGAGATTTCGATCACTACGCTCTGGTCGTTCAATGTTCATACCAGTCAGTTAGATTTCGCTCCCTCCAATTGCTCCACGCTTCAACGCAGATCTGTTACAGTATGATTGACTTGTCCAATCTCCCTTGACATTGAGTGCCAGCACGAGGCATTATTGAGTCGACATTGCAATTACGTATACAGGAGTGAATTCGATCTGCAAAGCTTCGGCTCATTAATGAGTGTGAGTTTTCTAGGTGGCAGTACAACGATGGCCACGTTTCTCGGTTGCCTCAAAGCCCGTTGAACCAGCGCCATGAACCGCCCAAAGCTCCTTGGCTGTTCTATTTATTGGTACTACTATACCTGCTGTACGGTGTAACGATGGTACAATCTAATTTGAGAATAGGTCCTGGTGCCCAATATCCGCGTTGCTTGGGCATTTTGGGCGCTATTGCCTCGTTTCATTATGAAACAATACTGATAATACAACTGAATATGAGTGTAATAGGACGCTGTGTTAAATTATAGGATCCTAGCGGTAATGTCACTGCTTTTATGATTAAGGGTTTGCGACCTTTTCTATCTTTGAGGTAAGGTTATTGTGGATGAAATCAAGCTATGATAATGTAGCTTGTGGCTTATATCCATGACTGTGTGTTGTTAGTTTTGTTACTTACATAGATAACCATGTAATATTGTATATTTACGTTTAATGACAGGGTTTGTCTGTGTCAACCATCAGATTAGTGCAGGGTAGGCGATACATGGTGTATAAGTGAATCAGCTTTGTCAACGGCGATATTCATTTACCGGGAGCATTGCGGTTTGAAGCAGTCTTATAGTTCACTTTTGAACTAGCCTGTCATTGCCTGCAATTCTCTTCAGTCAAGTTGCGACTGGTATGAGAGGCAACAGTGACCTTTTAACACCATTGTCTTTCCTTTCAGACATGGCTTGCAGGATTTGCAAGTCCAGTGATTTGCCAAGTTTGATACATTCCTTCATCGGAACGACCCTGAGGTGAGGTATCTAATTAAATGTACAGACTCTGCTTGGAAGTATGATCTTTTCACTTGAATCGATTTCATCGAGCAAACAGGAGTCAACGCTCTGAACCATCCATCTGTACCTTACAGAATCATGTGATAAGCCACAAGCCATGCACAGCCACACAAAAAACCCCACACCTGAATGCGGCCCCTGGCTGGGGTCGCATCTCGCAGTTGCGATAACAGACAACTGCTTCATTTCTCGTACTATGATTAACCATTTTCAATAACATACCAGATACTTCACGATGGACGACCTCTCAGGCCTCGATTGGTCTTCTAAGCCAGCCAGCGGCCAACCGAAGCCGCCTGTTATGAACTCAGCGTTCGCGCCCATGCGACCAACACCATCCCCTTTGGGCTCAGGCCGTAACACGCCTCTGTCCACACAGGGCTCTGGATCCGTGGCCCCTAAGCCGGCACCGACGAAGCCATCGCAGGATAGTTTCAGCAATCTGATGAATTTTGGACCAGCAAAGTCGAAGCAGAACCTGAGTTTGGCTGAGCGACAGGCGCAACTTGAGGCTGAGAAGCGACAGAAGGAAGAGGAGAGGAGGAAACAACAGGAGGCCCAGTTTGGTAATGGACAGTTCTGGGATGCGCTTGGAAGCAGAGGTGCATCGACGAGCCCTGCTTTACAACCGCCACCTATCTCGAACACGCCAAAAACCAACGACGATGACCTCTTTGCCGCCTTCAATAAGGATACCAAAGTCGACAATTCGAGTTATTATCCCCCTCCCGAGTCGCATCGATCAACTCCAGTGAATGGCGCCTCAGCAGCTGCGCCAATTAACTTGAGCGACCCCAACGCATGGAATTCTAACAGAAAAGGAGCCAATGGAGGCGCCTTTGGAGTTGAAGATGATGATCCCTTTGGCCTGAACCAGATGAAACCCGCTGCTGCTCCTGTGGTGTCTACCCAATTGGCAGATGATGACGACTTTCTGGGAGATCTTGCACGTCCAGTTGAGGAGGTACGACGCAAACAAGAAGCCAGCAGACCACATGCGGAACCTGGAAAGCCTATTGAGGACGAGGACTCAAGCTCATCTGAAGAGGAAGCTATCCCAGCACGTGAGCGATATGTTGAAAGAACACCGCGAGTCAATAAGGATCCTTTTGATCGAGCTGTGGCGCAACTTGTGGACTATGGATTTTCCGCTGATGATGCCCGACGTGCTTTGGTTGAGAGCGGTGACGGTTACAATGCTCAAGCTGCGGTCAATTGGCTTCTGGACGAGGCGCATCGGAAATCTAAGGAACAGGCCCAGGCGAAACCCTCGTCTGCTAGTTCTAGTAGGCCCGGAAGTCGACCTCCAAGAGGTGATAGCAGGTCGCCTGCAGCAGGCGATCAGGACTTGGCAAAGACAGCTGCTGCAGTGGGCAACAGTCTGTTCAAGACTGCTAACTCCCTTTGGAAGACCGGACAGAAGAAGATGCAGCAGGCTGTCGCTGATTTCCAACAAGAAGGCGACCCAAGCCAACCTAAGTGGATGCGGGAAGCACAGCAACAGTCCAGATCGCAGAGCGCAGGAAAGGCACGAGCAGACGCTACAGACGAAGCTATGATGCTTGAAGCTGGCGGCCGTCCACAGCCTCGTCGGACTAACAGTCGACCTACTGAGCAGGGTGCTACTCCTCAGACATCGAGGGGACAATCACCCGCTCACTCTGCTGGCAGTCGTGCCAGCCCAGCACCTCGATGGCAGCAGCAAGCGCCACCACCGACATCGGCTTTTGATTCTAAATCGCGACTCAACAGACTGGCAGCAGATGATGAGATCTCTACTTATAGAAGCCCTAATAGGAGAAACAAGACATCTTCACAGGCCTCTTCGCCAGCGCCGCCACCCAAGCCGGCGGAACCAGAAGCAGATTTGCTCTTTAACTCTCAAGAAGTTAGACCATCTCAGTCTATGCCTTCACGACCCATTCAGTCTTCTCCTCGACCAACTCCACAGGCTAAGCGACCGTCACCCCCTGTCTCAAGACCATCACCACGACCAGCTCGGGAGATCCCTTCTATCAGCCCTATCGCGCTCCAAACCTCTACACAGCACCGCCTTCAGGGCACAGCTCACTTCAAGAGAGGTGACTATGCTGCTGCCCACTCATCCTACTCGTCTTCGCTATCAGCTGTTCCACCGACACATCCTCTTGCCATCCTCCTCCTCTGCAATCGTGCTTTGACTGCGTTAAAGACTGGAGAGCCCAAGCAGGCTGTCGAAGATGCCGATAGTGCGCTCAAGCTTATCGGACCTGGCAGCGGCCAAGGAGAAGTGGTGGCTGTGAAGAATGAGAGTGGAGTAGACGAAAACCGAGACCTGAAAGACCTTTACGGTAAGGCCTTGAGCAGGAAAGCAGAGGCTCTAGAACAGATGGAGAAATGGAGTGATGCTAGTGCGGTTTGGCAATTATGTGTCGAGAGTGGTGTTGGTGGATCGAATGCCATTAAGGGTCGGCAGAGATGCCAGAACACTCTGGCACCCAAGCCCAAGCCAGCACCGAAGCCAGCAGCCGCCAAACCTCGACCTAGACCCTCCGCGACGGCCAGTCTTGGACCTCAAAAGAGCTCCGAGGCCGTCGCGCGACTTCGTGAGGCAAATGAGGCTGCAGCCAAGGAGGATGATGAGAAGTTTGTGCTCTCGGAGAAGGTCGATGCCAAGGTATCTGCCTGGCGCGACGGAAAACGAGACAATATCCGCGCTCTCCTTGCTAGCCTTGATAGCGTACTGTGGGAGAACAGTGGATGGAAGAAGGTGGGCTTGCACGAACTAGTTATGAACAATAAGGTCAAGATATCGTATATGAAAGCTATCGCAAAGACACACCCTGACAAGGTAAGCATTGTATCACACATTACCCTGTCTACAGTATTTCTAACATATCGCAGCTTCCTCAAGATGCAAGTACCGAGGTTAGGTTGATCGCAGGATTGGTGTTTAGCACTCTCAACGAGAGCTGGGATAAGTTTAAGGCGGACAATGGGCTATGATCTATGCATGAGCATGAGGGACGGAGTTTGTAGAGCGTTCACTTTGAAGCGTGTCTTGAGATGAATGTCGGATGAGTATATGATTTTTATTTAGGCGGCGATACCGCTGCCGAACACCATGCTATGCTATGCCTCGCCGTGTCAAAAATGTGCGCCAATACTCCTTGCTACTCAGTATCTATATGCTATAGACCCAGCATTTTTCGGACACCCTCGCGGACCTTATTCTCGTATTCGGTGCGCCGCTCACGCCACATCTTCGCTGCCTCAACGTTTGCAGGAGACTCGTCGTTGGGCTCGGCGAGCATGCTCATGACAGAGATTAGGATCTTTTCGACAGACTGAATAGGTGACCATCGTTCGGATGCGTGCTCATAATGATTGGGATCGTCGCCAGGAGGGTGAAGGATCGAAATGCATACAAGGCCACTAGGGTACACTGTAGAAAGTCAGCATGAGCATGCGAAAGACCCAAGACTTGACGAACCATTTGGGTGCCATACATCGGCGAGGAACTTCATTGATGGCGGGGCAAGCGGATAATCCTTTGGGAACTTGAGCTCCGCAGGAAAGACGCCGCCTTCAAAGGGAGTACCCTCAGGACCTTGAATAAGACATTCCCAATGAAGAAGATCGTCCTCGGAGATGGGGCCGGCGGTGATGCCCTCTGGTGGGTTGTTGGTGAGAGCGCGATACTCTTGGAGTAGGCGGCGGTGGGCGGTAGACGTCATGACGCGGGGCGTAGCCGATAGCGCGGGCAGCACCTATGCCAGCTGGTTACAAACAAAGAAAGGATGTATTCTAAGGAATCAACGTTGTTGTAGACGCTAGACAAGAAATGCAATGATGTTGTTGGAATAGACTCATCAGAGAAGCGGAAGGAAGGTACGTTTCGGACAAGGTGGAGGGAAGGTGACGGCTAGTGGGGACCCCGGGATACGGACAGCCCCATAATTTTATTTCGGCGTCGACGGTCTTTTGCCGTTTTTGGCAGATGTCAAAGAATCATGGATGTGACAGCTGGGAGCAATAACGAGGCCAAATTGAAAGCTGGGCGACTGAACCGGATAACTGGATATATTGGGAATGATAAAAACACGTAAGCGTCGTGCTTGTGCTAGTACGCTGGTTTTGATCTATGAGTGAAGCAGACCGGGCAGTGAAACATGATCAGAAACAGAGAAAGATAAAGTTCTCCTACTGTAGTATACAAGCTGGTGATTCATAGCATGGGATTCGTATCTGACTGAAATGGGCTGATCTCTTAGATAATACTGAGTGTCTGTGGATGTTCTACCCGCCGAACTCAAAAGAACCTTTGGCAGATATTTTTCTGCAAAAGCAGTTCATTAGTTGTGATTTCTATAACCAAACCAACAAGGAAAGCCCATGAGTAAGCTGGTTTGACGGTGAGTAGGGAACAAACCGCCAAAAACTGCCGCCGGCTCTCGAGAGGGTCAATACACCTCACCACGAATTGCAAACCACCACAAAAAGATCGCGAACTCATACTGAGCCCGCTGGATTCTCCGGTGCGGGGAGTCGAACCCCGCTCGCCGCGGCATTTATTGCTGTGCAATTGAAAACGCGGAATGATAAACCGATACACCACACCGGATGTGTTTGTTGAGGATCCATGCAGATTTTGAGCATTATAACCAGCTGAGCAATTTGTGGAGAGCTCGATGGACCTGGACCCACTTAGCACAAGGTAGCTAGTTAACTGGCTCTTGAAAAATGCGTTGATTCGCTATTTGTCTGTCGGGTTGGTTTGGACAAGTGCTGTGTAAGTCATGTCACTTCTCTTTCGTATGTTTACCAGCACGAAATGTATATCTTTGATAAGCATTCGCGATTCCTTGATAAAAAATCTGTATGTGTAATTGATGATCAAACAAAGAGAGGTGAAGCATATTGGTGATGCTGATATTTGTATGTCGCTGATGTTGAACAAGTTGCTATGCATATTAGCAGTTATTACTACACTCTTGCATGTCTCCAATCTGACGATTGATGCCAAGATACATATTCAAAATTAGTTACAAATAATGGAAGAATCAAACTGAGAGACAAAAGAAACGTATAATAATTAACTTGCGGGCAAAGAATGCCACTAAGGCTCTTGAATCATAAACTAGCTACACCATGAGCTCGAGTGTCCTGTCTTAACAACAAGGAGACTTTTATATGGTTTCATTCAGTGTCAGATCAGTTCTTCACAGACATCAAAATCTTGGAGACATTCCCAGCTCTAATGCCATCCTCGCCACGCCCCCATCAGCTTTCGTGACTGCATCTGAACATGTAACTGATTTATTGATAACTGTATATCCTAAGGATCATAAACTTAGGGAAGCTTAGTCCTAAATTTATGATGGTTTAGGCTACCTTAGGCTAAACTCATCCTAAACTCATCCCAAAAGATCAGATGATAATTGAACCTTTGATCACCATCTGGTTGGAGCCCCTTCTTCTTCACTGTCAGCAGCATGATTACTAGCAGTTTGAATGCTGTCATCAGAAATTGAGTTCTCTGTTCTGTAAATATTGTTAGAGTATCGATGACCTGAGTATCTGTGATCACTATGCCCTATTCATCCCCATCCTCAGATTCAACTACCTGGTTGCAGATTTCGTTTGCTCGTCCTAGAAGCTAGTGATGTTCCTGCGCCATCCCTTTGTGACTGGATCCAGTTTCATCGGTCCCTTGAGGGAGGTCGCCCACTCGTCGTAGTAGACGAGGTGGGAGTCGGCCAGCGCCCTGGGAAGCTTCATCGAAAGTCGAAGTGGCCGGTGCTCGTCGTACTTGTAGAGAACATGGAACTCTCCATTATTGCGCCACAGAGGACGAATTACAAGCAGACAGCCGGCTTGATGCGGGACGACATGACCTGTCTCGGCGCTGAAGGCCCTGACAAGGTTGATGCCCACAGGGGTCTCGTAATGGAGAGGTAGAAGCAGCCCCACCAGAACTCATAGCTGGTTCGTATGGAGGCCAGCACAACGTTCACTGTCGCTAGATTGGTCGAGGACTCACGACGTAACTCCATTTGCCTCCTTCTCGGCGTCCATGAGATCGAGAGCCGGGGGTTCCTGTACAGACGCCACTTCCGATTGGAAGTCTTCGCCCTGGGGCAGCGACAACTTTGTGTAGCGGATGAGAGAACTCGACCGTTCTGTCCGATAGCATAACCCCAGCCAGTGGGGTTGAGGGCAATATCCTGGTGTTGACTGGACATTCTGAATAGATGATAAGAATCAGAGGCTTCTCGTGGTTCTTAAGGACTTGGAAAGTGATATATAGTTTGAATCAAGAGCATTGAAGGGGTGTGAGATGAAGATTGAAGGATAAAGGCTAGGCACTGGAGGTTGAAAAGGAGAGAGTGAAGGAATGGGGAGTGAGGGATGAAAGTTAGAGTAGAGATGAGCGAGGTCTGTACAATAGAAAGCGCAAAAAGGCTGTTGCAGACGGGGAACACGATCCATAATGAAACATAGTACACGAATGTACCATTCATGTATCTGCATGTCCGCGCCTGAACACGAATGACCTTGAAATTTGATCCCATCGACCAATGTGCCCTGGTGAAGAGTGATAGCCAAGTGTGTGGGATTTTTGAAGTCCTTATCTAGCATGACTGCCATAGCCTCGAGGCCCGCGTCCTATAGACAACAATGATGAGCCTTGAACCAATCATGATATTTCCTTTCCTTCATCAATCAGAAACTTACAATATCAAGGTCTGTTAGAGAGACGGGATGTAACATCAGACACTCATCTGGTGCGGATGTCTCACGTAGAGCGTGCTTGTGATCAAGAACCAGCCATTCTAGCCCCTGGCATCCGTGGGCGACAAGCTCATTCAAGGCTCTGACCGGCATTACTCCCCAGTCTGACCCGTCTTCATCGAGAACGGCAAAAAGACGCTTGACATTCCGAAGTCTTACTGCTTGGATGAGACTCATGAAGATTGGGCCGATATCTTGATGTACATGCAGTGACTCTAGTGATTCTGGGGTACATATGTCGCGCATCATGTGGTAAAAGTTCTCTCCGTCACTATCGCGTGATGATATGTCCCGGACAACACGTAGGTTTTCCTATGTTGGCTCTCTGCCTACTTGGGGGCTCCGTCGGCTGTCAAACAGCGAAGGCCTCGCGCCAGTCTGCCAGGTAACGTGGGGGATGCCAGTTCAACATTGACAGAGATGGATACAAGTGGCATCTCCTGCAACGCTTGACGGACCAGTGTCGGTAGCTCGTCGCTGGGGAACGAAGGAAGGCAATCTTGTGCTTGCCGATAGCTATGTTGATCGGACTGTAGTGGTCGGCCTCCTAAAAAGAAGATTGCAACACGACTTTACCTGTTAGAATCTCATCATGACCCTTTCCAGCGAGATGGACATACAGGAGTTGTTATAGAGGTCGTGGCAAAATATGAACCGATGGCCGAATGAGTGTCTTGAGGCCTTGCTCTACGACATTCTCAGAGCCTCTGAATGCCATATGGCAAAACAGTCGAGGACCAAAAAGCTGTCTACATTGTTTAGGTGTTATCGTCAACGCATCAAGACTGCTTGCATCCAGCAGCTTGATAAACATCTCGCGTAGCTCTGGCGGAAAGTTTGTCGAAAAACTGCTATATTTAGGAACCACTTCGGACTGAAATCGATTTTATAGTTGTCCGGC
Source organism: Fusarium sororula (assembly GCA_017579625.1). Classification (NCBI taxonomy): domain Eukaryota; kingdom Fungi; phylum Ascomycota; class Sordariomycetes; order Hypocreales; family Nectriaceae; genus Fusarium; species Fusarium sororula. Next base: position 14,393 of record JACWFA010000020.1, read on the forward strand.
GAATTTGTGAATGTTTCGCTGATATCCTTCTCCAGAGCCTGGGCGTTTGCCGGGATATTATGGGATTTCCAGCGCATCGCAAGATGAACGATGCTTCGGTGCTGAATTGTTCTCTGGTTAGTGTCTCTGCCCGCAAGAGCACCCTTTCGTAGACCAGCGGCAAGTCTCGGGGAGAAAATAGAAGAGGCGAAGCTCGGGCTGCGACAGTTTCCAGTGCTCCTAGCATTCTGTTTGTAATTTAACATGCATCCAGCGGAGGCGCGCTGACGGTCATGGAGTGAACGTGCTTGGGTAGTCAAAGAGCTTGCGAATTATCCTCCTCAACTGCTCAGAAGAATTTTAGGCTCCTGGTATTCCAAGAGACCGACTTGGTCCGCCTCGAAGTCCTGGAAGACGGGGTTGGGTGCGAACTGTGGACGACCTGTCAATGCTGCAGTCTGGCGACTTGGGCCAGCACCTTGGGGAAAATGAGTAAGCCTTTGAGAGTTTTATTGGCAATATTACCTCAGCACTCTGCCCAGTAGCATAACCCCAGCCAGTGGGGTTAAGGGCAATATCCTGACGTTGAGCAGATGTCAAGAAGAAGAAGGTCGCTGTGGTTCTCAGAGACTTTCAAGTCGATGGCGACTTGAAAGTCTTGCACTGCTAAGAGTGTTGATAGGCGCGATTTTCATAAGACTCGACTCCAGATATAGGAAAGTGTTCTTGTTATCTAACGTGTTGTCAGCAGGGGGCTCTGGAGAGATTGAGATCGTCAGAGATGAGGAGGCGGGTTTGAAGAAGAAAGACGTACAGATTCGTTGTTTTTGGCATCAAGGAAGAGAGGACTACCCAATATATCGTAGCTAGTAGCTGAAGTCCGGCTTGATGCTGTGTCCCGAGAACTCTATATATAGAGACGAGATGTCCTGGATAGGCATCTCATCTTTTCTTGTGTGTAGGATGCAAAAACAAAGACGAAATGACTGAAGAGAGAGAGAGGATAACCCGGTAGTGAGTGCGGGGCGCGAAAGATATAAGAAGGGAGGCATGTTTGTTTTCATGAAGATTTGTGAGGTGCCGTCGAAAGTTTGCGGGGTGACGAAAGTGAAGATGGGAAACCAAACAAATGTAATAGCCTCATCAAGCACTAGCAACTTCGCTTGGCGTTATGGTCCCGAGCGCTGAAGAACTGTTGTTTTCAGATTTCGAAAGCATCGTCACAAAGCAGTCTAAAAAGAATAGCGATGAGTGAGTACCATCCCCTGACTTGGGCGAGAGATGAATTGTAGAGAGGCTTATGAAGTATGAAGAGTGGGGGAACCGGGTGTTGAGCCAGAAGGAAATGTTTGGTGATAAAGAAATCTTTCTGAGATGCGAATGTAATGGCGCATAAGTGAGGACAAGTATAGGGAGTTGCCTCATAGGAATTTAGTGATAATCCCAAGCTAAGTGCCAGGCACTGCCAGATTACTGCCAGCGTCATATAAAATTCTGCTGCTCCACAAACTTCTCTAAGTGCACCGCATCATGCCTCTTTGGACGCCCTTAATTCGATACTGTACATATCTAGATGTATGAGATCGACCAGAAGTAGGACATCTTAGATTCAGTGCAAGATCATGCTCGAATTCTTCAGCGAATGCCATGCCAACACCCCTTGTCCTAAAAGCTATACTTGTATGCCTAGAAATATTCAGGAAAACTCAGGTTCGCCTTCAGATATTGTTTGTGTTTATCGTTAACTCACACCACAGGGATCATCGTTCAACTGTTAGGTAGGTGATTCATCTCTGCCAAAACAAACAAACATTGTCTTTGCGTGTGTTGTTGAAAACACTTCTCAGAGCGAGCTGGAAAATATTGCGTCGATTGTTTTGAGCGTGCTACTCCAAGGGAACTCAAACACCAGCAAACAGGTTCGATGGAACAGCCAACTACCAACTCTTGATTGTTGATTACTAAGTTTTCTATCTAGATTTTCCCAATTAAGTTCCTGCTCTTATACAATCTCGAACCCTTGACAATAGATAGTGAACTCCGCCATATGATCGCTAAGAAATGTGACGCCATGTATACAATCAAGATATCAGTAGTCCCAGTCATCGTCATCTCCCCAGTCTCCACCAGAATAGTCTACTACTGGTTTCTTTGCCCATTTGTCTTCTGCGACTGGGGCAGCTGGCTTGGCAGGTGCCGGTTGTGATACATTCGAAATTGGTTTGGTATTGTTGTTGTTGTGTTGATTTTGAACACTGAAATTGGCATAAGCCGCAGGGTGATGATCAGCCTTGTGTGGTGCTAGCTCCTTGTTCATATGTGAGTCCCGTGTATAAGGTTGGACAAACTTTGGCTCGTTGGGTTTGGAGGGTAAAGGTGCTGTAGTGACCTCGTGCTTGGAAGTGTTGAGCTGAGGTGTGGGCTCAGGTCTAGAAGCAGGCCGCTGATATTGTAGGTTTGAGGGAAGCGGAGCAGCCTCTGTTCCCACACGAGCAGTCTCTGCGGATATTCTAGGAGTCACATCCGAGCTTGACTGAGAGTCGCTGTTCAGATGGACTTGAGATTTGTTAATCATGTCGGTCGATCTCCTGTGAACTTGAACGATGGAAGGTTTCAAAACAGGCTGTGGCTGGGCCTGAGCCACCTCGATGGTTGTGATTGACCCAGCGTCCGAGAAGCTGTCTCTTCTGTAAGAAGACACGCGACTTATCGAAGAAGCAGCCGCGTCCGACAAGCCGGGGCTCACTGCAGGCGGGGGTGGAGATAGAGCTCTCTGGCTGCTTGGATGAGGTTGAAGGGTGTTTGACGCAGCAATTTGTGGAGGTTGAGGCGGCTTAGAAGCTTTAGTCTGAGGCATAGGTGCTTGTTCCAAAACCTTTGGTTGGACTGGGGATGGTTGTCTTTGAGACGGCGCTTGTCGCTGAGAGATGTTGTTCGGTTCAACTCTGACAGGAGGAGCCATGGAAGTTTCTGGCACTTTAGGAGGTAGAGCCATAGGCTGTGTAGCTGAGACTCCTATAGATGGCCCTCCCGTTGAGTATCCTCTAGGTGAGGGCTGTCCATCTCTTGGTGCCGGACCCGAGGGAGGAAGTTGGCTAGGTCTAGACGTCATTTGATTAGACTGCGTTTGCGCTTGAACCTGTTGGGTGGGCATTCGCTCCTGTTGGGGAGGTGACTGTCGGTTCTGGGGCGGAAACTGCATTGCTTGAGGAGGAATTTGGCTCGATGGAGTCGGTCCTGGCCCTGGCTGGGTATTGGTCTGTCCTGGTGGCATCTGTCTGTACTGAGGTGTTTGTCGTTGTTGAGGGGGAAATTGCATGGGTTGGGGGAGAGGCTGGCCTGTCTGGGCTGGAAGTCCCCCTTGGTGAAGCATCTGTCCAGACTGTGGAGGCATTTTGCTTGGCTGCTGAGACACTTGACCGGTCTGGAGAAACTGAGCGGCTTGATGCGGCAGTGGTCCAGTACGAGGAAGTGGTTGACCAGGTCTGGAACCCATCTGGCTATGCTGAGGGGGTGCCTGGACGGGCTGAGTTGGTGGTTGAGCTGGTCGATGCATCTGCCCAGGTTGAGATTGAGGAGGCATCGTATTTCCCTGAAAGCCTGACGGGGCAGAAGACATAGGTTGCCCGGGCTGCCATACAGCTTGCTGAGCATACTCTCCACCGCCCCAACTGGGACGTCCAACAGCAGGTGATATAGGTGAAGAAATGACTGGCGTAGTTGGACTATGTGAAACAGATTTGGAGCCACCCTTCAGCCACTTAAGCCACTTCTTTCCCTCCTTGCCATCCTTTGCGCCGGCGCTTTGTGAAGCCTGAGTTGGCATCTGCATAGAGACTGGGCGAGAACCCTGGGGTGTCATAGGCTGCATGCCAGGCTGCCATTGTTGTTGGTTTGGAGGAATCTGAACTTGCGGTTGCACTCTCCCGTTGGAACCTTGGCCATGATAAGCCATTTGTTGCTGTCCTTGTGGAAGCATTGGGCCTGCCATTGGACCTTGTTGCATTTGCTCAGGAGGAACAGGTCCCTGTGGGAACTGGGGCTGAGGAGGTAGTTGTCCTGCTGGACTGGCTGGATAAGACGAGCGTTTTTGCAACCTCGTTGGCATAGGCTTAGGGGCCAGCGCTGGAGGCGTTGGGGCAGGTGCAGGTGCAGGAGGAGGTTTATGAAGAACATTCTGCACCGGTGTAGATATTTGCCCAGGATGAGGAGCTTTCCCTTGAACATGAGATGGTATCATCTGGTTTTGCATATGTTGCCCTTGTGATCCAGGGCCTTGCTGTGGAGGCACTGCCGGAGGCGCTCTCGAATCTCGGGCAGACATTTGTTGGGTTTGAGGTTGGGGTGCATGTCCTTGTGAGGGTTTGCGCTGCAACTGCTTCGGATTCTGAGCTGCCATAGGAGCACCTGGAGGAGCTTGCACTTGATGCAGAGGCTGTCCTGTATGGCCTTGTGGCATTGGGCCCTGCTGTCCTTGGAACTGGACAGGTGAAACATTTTTCGGGCTTTCAGCTTGCCAACTTGTTCTTCGACTTCCCATCGGACTTGGTTGCACAGACGAACCTACTGAGCCCTTCCTCATGTCTGTTGATACACTTACAGTCGAAGACCGACTCACAGTTGCGCTCGGAGCTTCTTCGTACTCCTCGATGCGTCCTAGGCCTTGTTGTCCTTGTGGCGGTGGCGGCGTAGGTGCAGTGGGTGGTTGATTTTGTGCTGCAACATTTCCTTGAGGTAATTGTCGAAGGGACTGCGAACGTGATACTCCCTGAGGTGCAATATTATAAGCCTGCCCAGTTTGTTGCGACAAAGGGGATCCACGTTGGGCAGCAACAGGGTCTGCCCCGACCGAGCTACGTCTGGCATCCGTGCTTCGACTTAGAGATTTCTTGCGCAGCACGTCTCGGGCAGCAATGTTATGGCCTTGGCCTTCAACGTCTTGCATAGTAAAGTATGATCCTTGTTGATACTGATTGGTCGGAACAGACGGAGGCGTTGGTGAGAAACTCTGCATTGAAGACGAAGTTTGAGAAACAGGAGAAGGGGTATAGTTCGGATTGATGCTTGAATTGGTTGATGCGCGACGACTTTGTTCCATGGGAGATGGAGTTTGAGTGGGAAATGACATGCTACCGTGTCTCGAATCTGGCGAGACGACTGCAGAGCTAAATGATGAGTGTCGCCGGTTGCTGGCTTTGGGAGATGGATCGCCAGAGCCTTGACCTGGCATTTGCTTCTGGACAAAAGGTTCTTCTGGGTATGGCAGGTTCTCTCTGCGATAAACTGGTCTATCATCAGGATAAGGTGGATTGTCAACTGGGTATGGAGGAAATGGAGTTGTAGGCCCTGCAGTTGCCGATCTTGGGAGACCTTTCGGTAGCACATTCTCAATTTGACCCCGGTAAGGTAGATTTCCGCCTTGTTGCGGCCCAGGATTGTAACGACCTTGGATTTGCTCCTGGGATTGTCCAACCATCATATCAGGCATCACACTGGCCGGTTGTTTTGGCACATATTGCTGATTCATCGTACTGGGTGGTAACACCTGATGTCCAGTTTGGATGGTGGACTGTGGTCTTTGAGAAGGCAATAGGTCAGGCACAGTGTTAACTCTCTGAACACCCATCCGCGGTTCCTCAAGACGCTGTTTCTGAACAAGAGGTGCTGGAGTCATAGATTGAGGATGTTTCCCTTGTGTAGGTGGTACATATCCATGTCCTTGTGCTGGCCTTGCAGGGCCAGGCATAGTTTGCTGACCTGGAGCTTTTCCACGAGCTGGTTTTAGCACAGAAGGCATATGGGACAACTCTGGTTGCTGATCCGGGACCAAAGATCCATTGTTGGCGATGCTCAGAGGAGGAGGCTGTTCAGGTTGCTTTGGCGGTATTTGAGGACGTGAAGGCTCATCGAGAGGACGCTTTGGCGGTACCTGAGGCGGCGACAGGACATTGGGCGTACCAGAGTGACCTCTATCAGGTGGCCGAACAGGACTTGCGTCCATCAATGACCCCCCAGGCTGGAAAGTCGCTCGTCGAAGAGGCGCTGGGTTTGGGGGAATATCGACAGAAATATCTGCTGGCTTATATGATTGAAAGCCAGGCGGCTTCTCCTCAGCAGGTTTCTTAGATATCCGTAAAGGCTGCATTTGTGCGCCATAGTCTCGCAGTGATCCAGGTGCAAGCTGTGGTTCGTCCTTTTTCTTGGTCTTCGGGCTGGTTCGCTCCGGTAGCTCAGCCATCATAGAAACTGCAGTCTCAATAGGCGCCAGGATCATGTTATCCGCCATCTCGATCGGAGGAGGGTGTTTCTCAATATGGGCCTGAGCTGTGTCGTCAGTCGGCATCTCGGCGATAATGCCCACCGGGTCGTGCAGCGGAGGAGGCTCGACAACTGGCATCTCATGAATCTCTTCAACAACTGTAGGCGGCACCAGAATGGGTTCTCCTGTGACCGGACCCGCGCTTGTCGCCCCTTGAGCAGGCGTCGTCCTCTCACTGTTCAGAGGACTTACACCTTTAGAGGAGCTTTTCTCAACTCTTCCTTCAATTCCGCCCGCCACAACCCGTCTCGCAGCCTCCTCTTCCTCCTCTGCCAGTGGGCTCACATCATTATAAGTGCCAGGCCCCAGATACATAAAGTTCTCTGGCTGGAACACTCCATTCTCCTCATCTTCAAACCCACCATCCCATGTCATGCTTACGGGCCGCGCCGTAGCCGACATACCATAACCTCCATCTTCCTTTTTCGGGCTCAACCTCGCAGGAGTAGTCGTGCTCGCATATCTTCGGACCTGCTGCTGCGATTCGAGGCGTTCTTCGGGCGCAAGGACTGGCGCTGGCGAAAACGTATCTATGAAGTCGGGAAACTCGTCGCCTTCCTTTGGGAAGTGGTACTGAATGTGCCCCGTTGGCTTGTACGTGTAGAACCAGCGTCGGCCATCGTAGTCGGATTCCCAGCCTTCTGGTAGGCCCGACATGGTTCTATCGCTTCGTTTGCGCTAGGGAGAGGTCGATATTATTGCGCCGCTGCGATGGGCATGGCTGATGCTAGAGAGAGTGTAAATTCCGTCTTCGGAGGTGTAGAGAAAACGAGGCTTTGGTGATGTGGCCCGGCGGTTAAGGGCGAACTTCAGCTGAACTACACAGCGACCAACCATTGGATGCAAATGACCTCAGGCAGCGATAGTTCCGGAAGGACAAAGGACAAAGCACAAAGGAATTGCAACAGTGATTCGGCGTTTAACGTGCAGAAACGATACGTGTATTAGTGGAGATGAAATGAATACTGCTAATATACAAACCCTCAGGTACACATTCCTCCCATCGTCAAACAAGCGCCCAAGGTTTCAATTGCCCAGCGTGATGATCCTACGCGGGAGCTGAGCGCACTCTCCACTTTGGCCGACAAGCTATGGGATCAGCTGTTTTGCTATTGGATACGGGCCCTGTAAGGCGGATTTAGAGGACCCTTTAATTACGCTAATAGCTCTAATTACCACCATGGTTTTGGTTCCCTTAGACTAGGGTGTCAGCCTTGATTGAGGGGTCAACGACCTGAAGTTGGAGTTCTCCTGAGAACAGTGTGATCCTCTGGAATGAGAGCTTTAATAGTGATCTAGAATCTCTCAGGCCATGCCCGATGCACATACTATTACAACTGCCAGACTATGGTAACCGATTCTCGTGGCTCGCCAATTTCTCTCTACATCAAACATTACATCACTTCCATCAGTCTAGGATCATCCCTGTATGTCCTCGCTTCCGCGGGTTCCATCATACCTGTAGCTTTCAATCAATGGCACCTCGTCTATGATACGGTCACATGGTTAGGTTGTCAAATGTTCATCACTTCAGTCCGGAACTTTTTCAAATCAGTCAAATCAATCTCGTCGAATATTCGCTGCCTATACTCTACAATCCTATCTGACCAAGAAATCAATGCACACTCAATGTGCATGATAAAAACGCAAATAAAAGAAAATTATGCACCTCTCCAGATATACCAATCTGAATCTCTATAATGCTAGCTTTGTCATAATCTCATAACAGTCCTCAGACAATATCGCCTGGACGTCGGCTCTTAGACCCAGTCCTAACGCGACCGAACACCCGGGATCGACTATCCGTCGAAGTACGGCGATCTACTCCCGAAGAACTGGCAAGCGATCGACGCTCCTTCTCATCTTCAATTCGGGAGCCCCGTTCCTTTTCTCGGATAGAAGCAAGTCGGTGTGCTTGGATGTTGTCTCGTCTGTTTTCGAAAACATCTTGGAAGTCGTTCACATTGTTGTCAATGGAACCCATGCGATCGACGCCTCGGCGGCTGTAGGTTGAGGAAACATGGCTCAGAGGAGGCCCTTCAGAGTGAAGAGGTCGATCAAGGGCGGGCTTGTCGTGAAGCTCAACGCCACCATGATCGGGCTCCTTTCCATACGCAGGAGGAGGCTGCAGACCAGACCAGTACATGGGATGCTCGCGACTGCCACCAGGCTCGATGCGGAACGGTGACTGGATACCAACGTTGACCATCTGAGTCATCAGCTCCGTGACAAACTTGTTATGGCGGTTGAGTCGGAGCAGTTCGTTCTGGAAGTTGGTCTTGTGGAAGAAGATCATGTTCATACTGCACGATCGTACTTCATCAACCTTGGTCATCTCAGTAATGATGCGAGGCGCATAGTCACGCTTGTTCGCCAGACAAAAGTCGGTCATACGGGCCTTGAGGTCATCAATCATGTGCTGAGGGGTACCGAAGCGCATCACCAGAGGAAGAACATCGGCCAAACCGTTTGATCGTCGCTGGTTGAGAATGAAGAGGTTGTTGAGGAGTGAGTTGGGAGCCTGCACGATGTGACCCTGCATCTTCTTAAACTCGGTGTAGAGTAGAGAAATCTCGGTCACGTAGTAATCATCGCCCATCATGGTGTCACCGGTAGATCCGTAAACAGTCACACGATCACCAACATCGAAGGGATGCTTGACAAAGACGAAGATGATGGACTGCAGGAACTCTTGGGCCGTGGCCTGAAGAACCCAGGCTAAACCGAGAACCACAGTGCCTGCGGAACCAAGGGCGGCGGCAGCTGAACCGGAGAGAATCGAGATGAAGACAATGATGGTGATGACGATGATGATGAACACAAAGACCTTGTCAAGCTTCTTAATCACTGAATCAAGGTCCTTGAGCGATGCCGCAATGGCCTTCTTTTCAAGATGGATCTCATTGCACACGGCTTCGAACTCGTCGAGTGAGATGTCACCGTTCATGTCCTTATCAAACATCATAAAGGCAGCTTCAGCCTCTTCTTCAGTTTCGAAGATTCTCTCCATGTCTTCAAGATAGACAAGGTCTTCGCCTTCCTTGACAGCACAACGATAGATCAGGCGGGCCAGGGTGTGAGCTGTAGACATGGTCTTGAGCAGTTCATTGACAACTCTGCGAGGATGGTTGCTGTCGACCTTGCGGCCGATCAAATCATTTCCAACTCGACCAGCAACATAACCGACTTTGTTCCATGCATTCCGAGCGTTGTCCTGGAGTGTCTGTAGGGGAGTTTGTGCACCACTGGCAGAGTTGCTGCCACGTTGGAAGAAATAGTCGGTCTTTTCATTGTGGGCTTTGGCGTGCTCATAGAGATGGACGAGCTGACCAATATCTGCCTTGTTATTATCGATTCGAGTGGCGTAGGTTCGCTGATGGAAGGTGAATGCGATCCATTGAATAAGGATCTTCTCGACAAAGTTGAGTGTCGCTAGAGTGAAGAGCGCAATAATGACCTTGTTCATGATATTGACCCAGTTTGGCTTGCGATCCCGGAAGTTATGGTTCAGCATGGTAGGCTCAAATGAGATGAGAATTGCAAGGAACCAAAGGAAGACTGCTGTGTGAAGGTCAAGCTGGTACCCAATATCCTTCCACTTCTTGGCGTTGGTAGATCCAAAGAGCTTTGCAACGAGTTTGAAAGTTGGGGGCAGGAGACTTGTGATCATTCGAGAAACCCAGAGAACTCCCCAGACAATCTCAAGCCAAATACCGAACCACATGAGATCGACGCCGTTGACATCTCGTCGCTTGCCGTCGGACTTGAGTGCGAACGCACCAAGCAAGACAGGAATGAGAAGGATAGCAGCACCGGGGAGCAGATACACAACATATCGAACAAATCGGGGAAACTTTCTCAGAAACATCCAGAGTTTTAACAGAGAAGCATCGGGATCCACCTTCTTCTCATTATGATAGGTCTCGGCGGGAATAGGTGCATTGAAAGCATCCTCGGGCTCGACATTATGAGCACGCTTCCTCATTTGACTCGCATCATCTGCAGAAATAGCGCGCTCGATTCGTAGAAGCTCGATATTATCTTCAAGTCGGCTGGCGTCGGCGCGCTGCCCAATAGGTGATCTAATTGAGGTCGAGTCGTTTGTTTCATGTGGTGCTTGAAGAGTAGGGAATGTGTCGAGTGATGGAGCAGATTGTTTTTGCTCGGGTGCTGGGTTTGGCGAGTCTGTTCGTGCTGATCCTTGTTGCTGCGAGGCGCTGAATTGGGATGGATTTCGTGTTGGAGGTGGTTGTTTGAGATTGAATTCTTTCAACTCCCTCTCCTCGAAGCCATGAGGCGGAGGATCGGAACTCATGATGGCCCCTTTTGGTGATATTCACAACTCGAGGCTCTATAAAGGACAATATCTCAGGAAGCGAGATGTGAGATATCGCCGTAAGCAAAGTCTAAGAAAGACCTGCTGAATGATGGTTGAGAATGAGTGATGAAATATTCTTAGGAGCTCCGTCTGAGGAAGTGGGATAACAAACGAAAGACAAAGACAAATAAGGCAAAGTAAAGTGAAGCAAGGTGGACTGATCAACCGATGATCTCTCACGACATTGATCGAATAGATTGATTCTCGCCTGGTGAGGCGATCAGTGCACGTTTGTATACGCGCAAAGATATATTGCTTGGTGTTGAGGTGTTATGATGTCGTCACCCCAAGCAATTGATCGACTTTTCGTCTCCCGCTTAATTTGTACGAAAGAGAGAGATGTTTTTCGACAAAAGGAAAAGAAAACAAAGTAGTATAGAATCTGGGGGAATTGTTGGAAACCCTGCGGGTGACGGGGATGCTGTTGAGCTTTAAGAGATCGACCTGCGACCGTGGAGCACTGGAGACAATGTAATGTAGCCAAGATGGAGGAAGAATGGGTCACCTCAGATAGGCTTGCTTGCTTGGTCAGGGAGTGAAGAATGATTTTATGGAGGTGGAATTTCTTTCATGGATATATTCATCCGATCCTACTGCCACATGTATGTTACCCGTCTTTTGCGTAGCAACTTTCCTTCGACTTTTCTCTTTCATGTTCCATGATACATACTTTTTTTTCTTCCCACCACCATCATCAAGATAGGAAAACGTGCCCACACCTCCATGACCAAATCCAGCCAACACAGAAATCTTGCTCTGGCCTAGTGGTGATAAGGTCGGTCGGCCATAACCCGTAGCCCGTCGAAAGTGGAACCACGGGGCTCAGGGTCAAGGCAAGCCACCGGCCTTCATCATCGAGTAATGTTCAGTATCCACGCCGTCTCGCCGGGAGTCAAGACATGGGGCCAAGACGGTGTGGATGGTGTCACCCGTGGAACTCCCTAAATGGAAAGCCCGAGGATGCCGCCGGGCCACTACACCCCCCAATTCAGGGCTTTCGCTGATATAGCCTGAACTTGTTTGGCCAAAATCGGTGCAGATCATGACTGAGTTGTCACTGCTGAAAACCGGCCGAAAATCAGGGACGAAAAACGTGAATGAATTCTTGCATATGCAGTACAGGCAAAAGATAGGTCGATCTCACGGAATGGTTGACGCATGATAAAAGCATATATTAAATGGCTTATTTATTGAGAGTTGATATTGGATTAGAGGCAATAGAGTCTATTCTGCCTGGAGGGGAAAAAAGCTAATGTGTTATTTTTACCGAGTCGCCGAAGATCTATCTCACCAAGTGGCGAGTAAGTTGATGGCTTCAGATCAATCAATCAATCAATCAATCTCACGCAGTCACACTCGCTAACCCGAGACAACGGACGGGCGCAAATCCACTGGAGATGCACTGGATCAGGGGCTTAAGCAAGACACCTCAGACAATCATTGGATTTTTGACCAGATCGCAGGGTTTAGAAAGCTGACGTCATAGCCAAGAAAACGACCGAGATGCGCTCATGATGGATCCTTGCTGTTATGCAAATGAGGCAATCTGAGGTCAACACTCTTATTTTGACTTTGCTCGATCTCTGCGATATTGACGCATTTCGCCATCTCGTATTCTTGGTGCATTAGCTGAAAATAGTCGGCAGCCATGATGGTGACGATCATTTATGATGATATTTGTGGTGGATGGCTGGTGGCGGATTTAAAATCTTTTCTCCCCGTTGATTCCCGTTCCCGTTGAGAAAATCAATCTTGTAATGGCCGTCCCCTGCATTCCTACCACACATGCACAGTGGCTTGCCGCCAGGCACTCCCGTCTTCAAGTCACTGTGCTACCTTCCGCGTCAGCGTGGGGGCTCACCAAAAACAAATTTCTGTAGGGGCAGTTTCAAGTGTGCAAAAAGAGCCTCAGATTGTGAAACCATAAGGTACTGTAGAAACTTAGGACCCTTAGACTACCACTCAAATCCTCTGCCCAGCCTCTACTCCGTAGACGATTCATGCTTGCTTCCGTCTTGCCGAAATCAAGAGCAGCCAAGACCAAATGGAATTTTGGTGCAAGGTAGCTTTACAGATGTATCCACGCGGGCGCGCTATGCTTGGGAGGCCATCTCAAGGTCACTGAATTACATATCATAGCATAGGTAGCATAGGCACATTATCCTAGGCTTAGTCCTAAGCTTTATGATAATACATACTAAAGCTTATGATGAGACCGGGTCCTAAGAAGCATAAGCTTAGGCTTGAATTATAATTATAAGTTAAACTAATTATAAACTTACTTAGAATAATTAGAGGTAACCATTTCTAGATACTGATAATTAGCATTTCTTAATCCGCGGGCCGCGGATTTTAATATCAAGGCCTATTATTTAGAATGGAAAACAGCTATCTCTAATAATTAATCAAAGCTCAAGCTCAGGGGGTCTGAATTACTGGGAACCAATGTTACCTGTCCAAATAAAGCTTGCAAACGCCCGCAGCGCAGCCATTAAAACCCCCTGTCTCAGCGCATGTTCGATATCAACGGCTGAGATAGCCAACCGTGAGGACCATGATAGTTCACATCTGAAACAACCAAATCTACGTTATCATGTCTCCGAATATAATCATCCCTTATTCCTTGTTACCGCCTACATCTATCAAGATTGCATCGCTATATATGCTGCTCGGTAGAAGTTTAATTCTTGTGGTGACTCGTGAGTGGCAACTGAGCTCCACTGGATTTCAATCGTCGATGTAGACCGTTGGGGCTCCCTTGGGATCAATCAACTCACGCGTCGGGTCAAGTCAGGGTCTTCATGTTGGTGCCCCGAAGGGAGACTAATCATGCAGGAAGCGTGGATGTGCGCAAGAAACAGCTGTCACAGTCGATCATTGCTTCATATTGTATGGTCTCGGGCTTGGTATTTCGTCCGTCCCAAGCTTGTGAAACTTGAAACGGTAGAACGGCTCAGTCATCATAACCTGCCCAGAGGTTCAGGATAGTCTTTGCCTTAGGGAATCACTTACCCTAAGTTTAGGGTCGGCTAATGATATCCTTTGAGAAACTGGTCTAAGATTCTAGTGATACTAATAAAAGATCTTGCTGAACGATATTTATTACCCTTGAAAAATTTTAAAGACTGGTATATATAATCATGATTAGGAGACTTGATCACAATCATCAGCCTAAACATTCTCATGATGATTATCCTTATCCGTAGAGCCAACGAATTCAGGAGCATAATTCGCCTAACAAATGTTGGACCCATTTGTATGATGCATATCATAACTCAGCAGCCATCTTGAAGCGAGCAAATCTCGTTTCGATCGCGTTTCTCCATAATCTTCTCCCCAGTTGATCCAGGCAAATTCCCTTGCACCTCGTCGGCTTCTGATGCACGTATCAGCTTACATGTCGTGCATATGCAATTGCTATCCGATTGTCTTCAAATGTTGTGCGTTGTCATGATGCTCATGATCCGACTTTGAATCATCGAAGACACCGACGTCACTTATGCTGTACCCCATGCTTTGAGGTATTCAGTTTCGTAATTGCTCTAATCATGCTTATTTTCAACCCTGGCCTTGACTTCAATGCATCTCCACTCACTCGGCCGTTCTGAAATCGTCCGTATTTCCGTGACGCGCCATCATTGCTGATACTTGCCTGATTAGTAGGACTTGATACTGCATCCTTTTGTCGATGGTGACATTCTAGTACACATCATAGTAGGAATTCTTGCGGATGCTGCCGTCCATAGTTCATCCATGAATCAATTTAATGACCAAAACTGTGTCTATTCTTAGTTGCACCCCACCTCTAATCAAACTAAATTCATGTCTTTTAAGCAAGCTTGATGCTCCAATCCTCGCCAATTTTGGCTCCGACTCGGCCCACAACCGCAAAGGCTGCGCGGCTGCCCTTGGCTGCATGATATTGAACCTTGGCCGTCCATGTTCGTCCCTCAGACTCAACCTGCACCTCCTTCTGGTCCCAGGTTTTGGGTGCACCGACAATGATGATCTTGTCGACGTGCACCTTCTCCATGGCCTTCAGCCATGGGCCAGACTTGATAGACTTGGTGTCACGTCCCTCGGCCTCAATAGAGGTCAGGGTGTTTCCACTGAGTGTAAACTTGCGGTGAATGTATTGACCTCGCTCGTAATCAAACGAGTCGCCATCATCCACATAGAGCTCACCCTCAGCTGCGCCAGCCTTCGAGGCTGAGACAACAAGGGTGTAGTCATCGAATCGCATCAGAGCGCTTGATCGTCGGGGAATATCTCGTCGAGGAATGATATGACCACCTCGCGATAGAACAGGAATTTTGTCAAGTGGCGCGCTCACTGTATGATACTTGCCCTTGCTGGTCTTTTGAACATCGTAGGTAAAGTAATCATAGTAGACCTCGTCATCAGGAATCCAGATATCGACAGACTCCTTGTTCTGTTCTGTAACTGGCTTCACCAAGAGGCCCGTTGAGCCGACGAAGAACTGATCTTCAAGAGCAAAACCAGCCTCCTCGGATGGATGGGTCCAGAACATAGGTCGAATGATGGGGCTTCCGTCCTGGGCAGCATTATAGAATGCAGTATACCAAGCAGGGAGAAGCGAGTATCGGAGTCGGATTGCGGCGGTTGCAATTGGCGTGTAATGCTCACCTAGGAGGTAAGGCTCGCGACGGCGAGCATCAATGTGGGCATGAGCTCGGAAAAAAGGATACCAAATACCAGTCTGATACCAGCGGACGAGAAGGTCTTTCTCGGGGTTACCAAAGAAGCCCCCAACATCAGCACCAGCAAAGGGGAAGCCGGAGATTCCTTGGTTGATGGTCATGGGAATAGATGTAGCTAAGTGTCCCCAATCGGCCTGGTTATCTCCGGTCCACATAGCACCAAGCTTTTGCGATCCGGCGTAGAAGGCTCGGGTCAGGATGAATGGCCGTCGAAGCTCGCCCTTCTCGCGGTGAAGGAGAGCCTGGAACGTCGCGTTCTGGAAGGTCAAGCCGTTCAGGTTGTGGACATCACGGTGCTCCCATCCTCCGTGGTGAATGTTGTCCTTGGGCATAGTCACCTCGGGTCCGTTGAAGACCGAGGGCTCGCTCATATCGTTCCACATCCAGGTGTTGGACATGGTTCCCTTGAACTTGTCAAACTTGAGCATAGTCTTCCACCATTCGATAGCCTTAGGGTTGAAGCAGTCGATCCAGTTGGACGCTCCAGGCCAGCACCATCCTTCATAGAGCTTATGCTCCTTGTCATGAACACCAAGGTCTTGAGCGACCAGCTCTTCGGAAGCGGCATAGTTGTCGGTTTTCTTGATATGGGGGTCAAGCAGAACAACTAGTTGACGACCATGAGCGTCGAGGTGCTCACCCATGTCAATGGGATCAGGGAAAGAGTGAGGCTCCCAGGTGAAATACTTGCGATCATCTGTATACTCAAGATCGAGCCAGATGACGTCGTATGGGATCTTGTGCTTGTCCATGTTGCGATCAACGTTTCGAACATCGTCGCTGGAGATGTAGTTCCATCGGCATTGGTGGTAGGCAATTGCGAATTCTTGAGGCATAGCAGTATAGCCAGTCAGCTCGCCGTAAGTCTTGGTCAGGTCTTGGGGGGTAGGGCCGAGAAGGACAAAGACATCCAGAAGACCAGTCTCAGAGATCCAATGAGTATGAGTGCTAGTCTTACCACCAACTCCAAGGCTTAACGGGTTCATTTGGTTCTTGGCCTTGGTAATATCAACCCAAGTCTCGGCGACGTTGAACCAGAAAACGCCAACTGATGAACCTTTGCGATGCGCCTGCATGAAGGGAATGGAGCCATAAAGCGTCATTGGGCTGTCGAGAATGTACTCGAAAACGTCGGCATTGTACATACGATAAGGCTCATCGTAGTTGCCGTCTCCGCCACGCGTCTGCTTCAGTGATAGGGGGCCAGTGTGTTCCGGAATGCCAAACACATGCTCGTACCCGTGGAAAGTGATGTCCAAAGCAACGCTTTCGGGTCCTCGGGGTTTGGTGTCGGTATTTCCACCGAAAGATTCGTCCCACCATGTACTCTCATCTTCAGCGGCTTCCTCGCCTTCCTTGTTCTCAATCTTGGGCCGCCAGTGCTCCATGTTGAGCAAACCGCGGTCGTTAAACTTGACATGCGAGTTGCCATCACGTCGGAAGTCGATTTCGAAAGGCGAAAACTTGATAATGGCTTCCTGCTTGGCCTCGGGTCCATACTTGACGTTGATCTGAGACTTATCTTGGAAAGCAAGTTGCGCCTCCTTGTCAAGGTCCAAACCACCGACAAGAACCCAATCGTCCGCCTCGTTGTATCTTTCCTTTCGGACAGGGCTATCGTCTCGCAAAACCACATCCTTGTTCCGTCGCTTCTCTTCGTCCATTGTGACTCGTGCGGCACCAGACTTGAGGAATGAAATTGTAAGGGGCAGGCGGACGGTCTCTCCGTGGCTATTGATGGTCTTGAAAACCACGGTCTGCAATTTTCCATCCTCAAAAACTGTCGAATCGGCCGAGATCTCATATGGGGCTTTCCAGTTTGAACCTTGGGCAACAGCGTTGTCGGCGTAGGCGCGATTTCGTTTGCAGAAGCCGGATTGGTCGCATTTCTTGAAGTCCTTGTCTTTCACGGCAACTGGGAAGACTGTAAGCAGAGCCTTTCGTCAGTCCACTCATTGAAACTTACCAGCTGACTGGAGGAAGCACGTGAAGGTGCCTAGTAGCAGCAATAGCGCCGTCCAGCAAAAGGACGACGCCGTATTCGACTTCATGATGTTGAGACGGTCAGGAACCAGAGCTCAAGTATGAAGAAATAAATGAGCGATGAAATGGTCAATTAAAATGAGAAAACACGTAGACATCAGATATGGTCCCCTGGCCTATATCCTCAGTCTAGTCGCTGGCTTAAGAAGATGTTTTTGTTGTTTATGCTGGGATAACCTCAGCTTTGATGATGTCGAAGTCAAGTCAAGCTGTCCCTAAGCTCCCCCTGTGAAACTCCATTCCGGATTGGGGTTGGTTTCAGACGCAGGGGAGTGGATACCAGTATGGCGGGGCAGCTTCGATAAAAGATTAGACCCGTTAATCAAACATTTCAGTTCTCGATTTCTGAGCTTGGCTTTTGCGTTGGATGCACTGTAAGAAGCGCTTTTTGATGCAGGTACAGTTCGATTACACGCTTTAAGTTTTGTGAGTAGAGAAGTTTCGCTACTCTTCAAGTTCCTTTTTCACGAATCTTGTCTTAATTTGAACTATGCTGACTCCCATAGTAACATTTATTTGTCTTGTTCTCTGATCCTTTCCTTACTCCTGTTCTCTTGTTCAGTAATTTATATCTGTCCTCGACAACTAGTTAAATCACGTGTCCGTGTGAATTCTCCAGATCTCGCACCCAAGACCCCTCAACGCCAGCTCATCATGGCTGCAGAGGAGCCCCGCCAACGAGAAGACCCCGCCGCCAGCGGCAAGAATTGGAAGCAGCAGCAGGGACGGAGAAGTGCGGAAAATCTGGCCCCGCGATTTTTTGCTCTTCTCTTCGCCCTCTTCGCCCTTTATATCCTCTTTTCACCGCCTTCTTCAAGCCTTTCCCCTCCAGTCGATCACTCCTCTACCTCTACTTCTTACTCTGTTCCTACATCTCAAGTCATACCAGACAAGAATATCGCCAAAATGTCTTCCTCCGAGCAGACGTAAGCTACCCCGCCATCAGCTTCACCCCATCCTGGTTGATGCTCCCTGTTTGGATGTTTTGCTAACTTTATTGCAGCTTCATCGCTATCAAGCCCGACGGTGTCCAGGTAAACAAACGTCGACGGTTATACAATTGATTTGATAAGAGCTAACAAGGCTCCCATAGCGTGGCCTCGTTGGTCCCATCATCTCTCGATTCGAGAACCGAGGGTGAGTAGTTTTGTAAGCCGTTGTTGCTATAGCTATTAACCTTTGACAGCTTCAAGCTTGCTGCCATCAAGCTCGTCACCCCCGGCAAGGAGCACCTCGAGAAGCACTGTGCGTCATTCCAAAAAGTCGTTCGATATACCAATTCGTCCTAACATCGTCCTAGATGCCGATCTCGCTGGCAAGCCTTTCTTCCCTGGTCTGATTGAGTGTATGGCTCCCGAATCCAATTGATACAACCAAATCTAATTTTGTGTAGACATGAACTCTGGCCCCATCTGCGCCATGGTCTGGGAGGGCCGTGATGCTGTCAAGACTGGCCGTGGTAAGTTTCCAATCATTGAATATTGCTCACCAATTTCTAATCGCACATTCAGCCATCCTCGGTGCCACTAACCCCCTTGCCTCTTCCCCCGGTACCATCCGTGGTGACTTCGCCATCGACGTCGGCCGCAATGTCTGCCACGGCTCCGACTCCGTCGAGAACGCCCAGAAGGAGATTGCTCTCTGGTTCAAGGAGGGTGAGGTCGTCTCTTGGAAGTCCGCCCAGTTCAACTGGGTCTACGAGAAGGCTTAAATTGTCGATGTTGTAACACCCTGAATGACGGAATGGAAAAAGCACATACAAGTGGGATGACTTCATCTCTGTGGGTATAACAAAAATCAAGACAGAAAATCTTCTCAAAACCTTCGTGCTCGATTTCAAAGTGACTCAAGGTTTTCTTGTGAATATTCCTTTAGCTCTCATGAGCATCCCGGCAAACCATGGCGTAGCCCATACACTGCCGATGATACGGACCGGCAGTAAAGCCTTAGTGATTGCGTACGCGAGAGCAACTTCAACTACCACTTTGTACCGCCCATCTCCACGATGCCAGCGCTCCACAGCGTCCTCGGATTTGGAGTCCGGATGTATTGTAGCCGCATTTGAGGCCTCACCTTCTTCATTCTGACCGAAACCAAACCACCCCTTGCGTGTGAAGTACCTCTCAAAGCGGCCAACTCCATCTTCGACATAGCCTCCAAAGTGGCCCGTTACGTATTCCACTGGCACATAATTCGTGTAATGAAAGAGGCCAAATAGCCCTAGCACGGGCACAATTGCTGTGATCTCGTGAAGGATCAAGAATGAAACAATGTGGGAGACTGGAGCGTTGCGTAAACCGCTAGTATATCTTTGTAAACGGCGAGGAAGCTTCGATGTGATGCGGTCGATGCGGGAAGCTTGGGTTGACTCAGCGCGAGGATATGCGGTGTTGATGCGAGGGGGAGCGCGAGCACGGAGGCTAGGGCGACAATTGAAAGATGTGAAGTTGCGACGCATATTGAGATTAGATATCAAAGCTTAGGTGAGGTGCTTTGTTGGTAGCGTTGAGTGCATTGAGAGTTTCGACAGCTGTGGAATTCTATGTGGAGCTGCTGACGGCTTGATTTGGCCCGTGTTCCGGCTACCTAGTTATAGTTCAGGTTGACCAGCTTGCCAATAAAGCAATAAATCGCCAATTGTTTGCTTTACACTTGTCGATCCGAACTTCTCTTGTACGATTCGATAGTTATTGATGTTGGGATATGCTACGGTAAATTCCATTGAGGGCTTTTGCGAGAAGAATCATACATCGATTGCGCTTGTTGTGGGATTATCGCTTGCTTCAAATAAGTCTAGGAGTGAACCTCTGAATTACCTTGCTGGAAATTGTGATATCACCCTGGAGACATTTACTAGAATCCAATTCTACCAATACAAATGTTGAAGCCAGCTAATTCCTAAATTCTGGATCTTTGGGTAAAGCAACCCTGCCCAGATACACAGAGATACTGGAGTGAGGCCATTGTGGTCTTCATTCTTCGAACACCGTCAATGATCTCTCTTTCCACCACGAAGACGTTGAACCCCAACAACCTTCACATGACGCGGGAAGTAATGTGGTCATACCGAAATATAGGCTCTGAAGGCAGGCAACGAGTATTGTCCGCGTCATCTGCATCTGTGTTCTTTCCTCCCCAGTCCAAATCGGCTGTTCGTGATGGACAGGCTCCTGCCCAAGACGCAAGACAATGGCCTCAGAAGTCCCCAACAAGGTCCTCAGAATGAAGCGACTGTAGCTGGGGAAGAAGGAACTCAGTCGAAGTTCTTCCTCCATGACAGAATGCCAGTCTTTTTAAGATTCTTCCCCGTCTGTTCTCTTCTCTTCTCCTTTTCATCTTCCTTCATACACATCTGCATCTTCTCAGCCCTCACAAATCCTTCAGTCTGTTGCCTCAACTCACTCATTCAATCTCAAAAGCCTGCAACCAACACCCGGGACTACATCCCTGAAGCAAACCATTCATACAAAGAACATGGTCTCCGTCAAGTTGGCGGCCGTTGGTGCCCTTCTGGCAACTGCCCAGGCCCAAATTCGTCACCCCAATGAGGATCTGATTCTTGCCGATTGTGGCATTGGCGACAACAAAGCCCACCCTGGATGGTCTACTTCTCGCCAGGTGAACTGGTACCAGGACATTCAGTGGCCTGACGATGTCTCCAAGTTTCCCCCTCCACCCGATCTGGAGGTTGAAGTTCCTTATGCAGATGGAACCTACCCCTGGAATCCCAAGGGAACCACCGTCAAGCTGTCTAATGGTGTCGTCTGGACAGCTTACATCAACCCAAGAATCGCTGACGGTCAACCAGCTGGGTCTGCTGTCACCACCAAGGAAGGCGGTCAAGAACTTACCTGCTATGCCTACCGTGGTCGCCCTGTCAGCGCCGCAATCAACACGACTGTCAACGCTGATGCGGTCTGCTTGACTGCATTTGTCTGCAACCGGGATAACCGCGCCCCTCCTCGCCCCAGTGGCATGGAAAATCCCACTTCTACCTTGGAAACATCTTCTGCCCCGCCTGCCACGACTACATTTGTCTCGCAGCCCCCAGCAACACCTACTCCCACAGGTGGTGAGCCAAACCCTCCAGCTGACCCCAATGCTGGCAAGCTATTTGTGTCTATTCTCCTCAGCCCTCGTTTCATCAATTGGCCCAACACTTGGCAAGCCTTTATCGAGAAGTTTTCCTGGGATCGGGAAACTGGAAAGTGCGTGGGTGAACCGGTGAAAGGGGACAGGTACACCATTAACATCGACTGTGCTGGCATCCAAATTGATTCTGACTCTCATTTGACGCTTATCATGATCAAAGCTCTCCATGATCTTGGCATGAATAGCACATTCTTCAACCAGAACCCAACGGTACCAGGAAAGCGCAACTCTACAGCGGATCATTGGGTGGTCATGCCTGAGTCTTTCAGTCTGCAGGCTATTGATGTTTCTCATCAGAAAACCATCGGCTACCTCGCATATAACACCACATACGACAACTTCCTCACTGGCCCTTGCTCATCTTGCCAATCTGAGCGTTTCAACAAGGAGTTCTTTGATCCGGTTCTGGAAGCTGTCAAGGGAACCTACCCTCTCTACAACAGCTACAACATTCAAGCCCAGTGCAGTCCGTGGATGGCATGCTGGTAGAATGGAAGGACAGTATTTTTTATCTGTATCCTGTGTGTAGTGGGGTTTACTGCGTGTGGTGGTCATGTGGCTTATGAGGAATGAGAAAGGGGATGATCGATTTTGGTGGCTCATATGGTATTAATTCCTTCGCTTCTCGATATGTATTTCAACGACTTTACGCTACTCTATGATGGGCCATAGTTATATCATTCACCATAAGCACAACTGAACTTTGTCAAGTCTTGCGTGATGAACCGAATGACGCCACTTTCAAACTAGATGAACATCTCTCCAGGAGGACTCGCCAGTGATGTGCTCTCCAAACATAGCACCGTGAACGTAAGCATCGCCGACAAGCTGAAAGAGGCTCTCTGAAGGACCCGATCTTCTAAGGACCAATGGGGCTGCACAGCCAGCGACGATCATGATTTTATCCCCCGTCTTGGCCTGAAGCGGAACTAGACATAAGTAGCCTCGAATAGTCCTCGCAATACGTCTTCTTGCAGCAAAATTGACACGTAATAAGGCTTCGAAAGGAGCGGATGTCTTGCCCCAAGAAGCGAACCTGGCAGCCTTCTCCGATTCAGTGTCAACTCGAACACTAGGGTCGTGGCGTAAGCCAAGTTCAAACAGCAACGGGATAATATCACCAGATTTGGGGAGGGTATTGGTAGAGTCTCGAGTGTTAGCCAGAGTCCAAAGAGGCTCTAGGGCATCGAATTGATCATATATGGATGGGTTCTTGGGCTGATAAGCGATCAGGGCCTGGATAGTGAGAAAAAGCATCCACTTAGAGAAGGACTTGGCGAGATGTGATGGTGCAGGCCTCTGGGATAAGTCGCAGTCCATAATGAGAGTCCTCCAGAATGCTTCAACTATTGGTTGGCCCGTAGGTATATAGGTTGTACCGCTGTGAAGAAGCATCTTCATTGTGTCGTTAAACTTCCCTTGGCTAACATCAGACCAGCTCTCACCGAGCTCTTCGATTGTACCAAGATGAGGACTGAAGACTTTAATGTTTAGATGTAAGAGAGACCTGTCCATTGTAAAGTCTGCTTCTTTGCCCGCGGTGGCATCGAATGGAAGCATTCTGGTGTAGTTGGGTCCAAGAACGGGAACGTGTACTGTCTCGAAAGAGGGGATCCAGGTTGGTAAGTCAGCTGGCACGGCACGGCTGGTGATGCCGGCGAGGGATAGGAGATGAAGGGATTTTGTTTCTCTAAAGAAGCTGATGCCCAGATCTATAAGGATGTCATTGTTAGGAGATTCGTAGTCTACAGTGACGTTGAGTCGAGGTCTCCCTTTCGCACGCTCCATGAAGTTTACGATTCCGAGCAGAGAGTAAACACGATCTCTGGGAATAGTCGCCTTGAAGCCGATGCTGCTTAGCAATAGCTCGAGAAGCAGCTTTTTAGGATGGCCTTGGCGTATCCCAACAGAATAATCAATGCTTCTCAGGATCTCCTTGTACCGACTATTCTCGTCTTGGGCCCATTGGCGAGTAACATGAAGGCCAGCAGCATGAACAAGAGAGTAGATTAAAGGCGCGGTTTCTGTCCCGGAGCCCACAGTAAACAAGCCGATAAGGGCGCCGGACATGTTGATCAGCCCAGCGGTATCGCCGACCGAATCCCATGCTATTTCGTGATGGCCGATGAGAACTCTTGGATTACGAGAGAGGGCAACTTCTTGAAGCATCCAGACACGTCCGAACCACGGCCTTGTGTAGATATCTCGAAGAGTCAGCCAATCTTTCTCGGTAAGATTTGGAAGGCCATTACTGTTCAAAAGCTCAGGGTCATCCATGATATAGGCATCGCCGTATGACTGAACCCTTCCCCATTCGATGATCTTAGACTCAGCGCCTTTCGCAATCTTTTGAACGAGCTCGATAGCCCTAGCTGTTTCATCCGTGGCGAGGCCAAGCCATATTATTGTCTCAGCGGCTCCGTTGTATATGAGATCCATTATTGCTACTTGAGCAGAGCGCTCGGGGAGGCTTCTTTGGTTGATGCAGATTCCATCGACCCAGAGGTACTGGTTTGATCTTGAGATGCATAATTGCCTGATTGCATGGTGTAAGTTTGGTAACACCGGAAAGGGCCTTGCATTCAGAAGAATTTTACCCTGGCAGAAGATCGTGTTCTGCGTTACCGGACCCCAGGTGTAAGAAAGGGCGATGTATGGCGGACATTCATTAAGTTTGAAGGTATGGAGTGTGAGGCTAGGAGATGAGCCGGATGCTGAATCTGATAGATGAATCAAGCGTATATGCTGATCCAAAATGCTGTCATCATACTTGAACCCGTAAAGCGCCCGAGAAACATTGAAAAGAGCCTTCGAGAGCAAGTCGTGCAAATATTGTGATGTTGTGACTAGGATCCTTCGGACATGTTGAGCGTTGAGGATGAGCGCTATTATGGTGGCACCAGCCGCGAGATTAAATGGCTGGACCTGAGCTGACAACTGAGTACTAGATCTCAATCCAACCCTCATTTTTGCAGGAAGTTGCAAAGTTGACGACTCATCTCACAAAGCCGAGAGAGACGTTGTGAGAAATGTTAGGATGTGATCTGTTGAATGTGCTTAGCCGCATTTAGTGACAGGCATTGCGCCAGCTTAAAGCCGAAAAGATCAAATACCCAGAACAGGGGCTGTGTAAGGGATGATAGCTTCTAACTACTAATATTGTTGGTATAAATGTTTGGATTTTGGGGGTAAAGGTGTTGAGAGTTGCAGAACCATAGAGGTAAGGTAGGAATAATTTTGCAATTCGTAGTGACAGTGACACTGGCACTACGCAGCAACAGTTTATCATAACGATTTTCAGCACTGCAATTATTTTACAACTATTCTCGTCTGCTCCACTACTGTAATTCTTTTATGCACAGTAGTTATCAATATATCATTGTTCCCTCTACCATCATTCTTTCTTCTTTCTTTATCCTCGTTTCTCTTTTCCATCTTGCCACCCAACCATATCACGGCTACATCTTCACTAGAGGCACGAGGTAATCGTATACAGCTTGATCTTCTTGAATTACCCAGAAACTGGGAACTCTTTTCGCCCTCACACCCGACTGCACGGATAACCAAGACCCATCAGAAGGTCTACATCTTCTCACTTGCGGAAATGAAGCCTTAGTTCCTAACTCTTAGTACTTCACACAGAACCCGAGCTCCAGTACCTAAACCATGAGTGGCCACGGCTTAGCTTTTCCAGACCTAGGGTCTGCTGCTATAAAGGAGCAATATCCAGACCCGGATGATACACGCCTCTTGAAGCGATTTCACGCGAACTGGATCAAGTATAACGAATACTGGGATACAGATACCAAAAGGGAACTATTGGGACTTATCAAAGCTGGGGATGTCAAGACGAATGAAACCAACCGCTATGGTCCCAGTGGCCACAAGTTCTGGAAGAGAAAGGACGAGTTGACATGGGCGCTGTGGATCGCGATGAGAACACACTACGGGATCGAGAAACTGGCAAAGTTGCAGGCTAAATTAGCTGTGCAGTTTCCTAAGATCGTCGCAACTTCTTGGGTTTGCCCAGATCAACAGCTCGAGGGAATCCGGATGGCTAATGCAGAGTCCGACGACGGGCCGTTGTGCATCAAACCTGAAGAACATTCCGTGAGTTTTCTGAATACTGGGTAAATTCTTCCACATACTAACTACAATAGGGGAAACCCCTTCAAGGCTCCCTAGCGACGAGTGAAGGCGGAGAGGCAGGTAATCTGGAAGCACAAACCCACACAGACTTGGACTCCCGAAAGCGGGCACACTCAGGTACCCCAGGGGGACCCCAACGGGTTAAAAGAACAGCAGTCCCTTGTAAGTTAGAATGACCCCTATATTGATACATGTCTAATCATATAGTAGCCAAGACGCACCCACCCACTCACCACTCGTTGGCCATTGGTCCCCCCCAAAGAACGCCGCAGCGACGTTCCATACTGGACAGAATGGAAGATGTCAGCAAGGAAACCGCGGATATCCCCAAAGACATGTCTTCTATGATCAGTCATCAAATCGCAGGGTTTCCATCCAATGACACACATATCGGAACCCCCCTACCCATGAATAACGACAGCCTTCTGCAGAGAAGAGATCAGGGGGGTAGAGGAGGCCCCCAAGATGTGTCAGCAGAGAGTATTGAACTCACCCGAACTGCAGACCGCAGGGCCAAGATTCGGGAAGTGATGGACAAAGTCGAAGAGTGTGTCAACGAACTCACAGCTCCGATAATGCCAGAGGAAATGAACGATCTCAAGCGATCGGTGGACGATTTGAGATCTACCACTGAAACTAATCGCGAGGAGATACAAGAAGCAAAGGAAACAACGAGCGAACTGCAAAGAAGAGTCGAAGAACAGCAGAATCAGATTGATTCCCAGGGCCAAGTCATAGGGCAGATGGAAGATGCTATATTGAATGTCTGGCAGAAACTTCATCAGCTCCAGGAGTCATCTCCGCAGCACTCTCAGGGGGCGGCCACGCCTAGGTATACGGCTACGGCTCTCCGTTTGAATCGTACCCTTTCCAATGCCGCTGAACAATATTCTGTCACCAATTCCATGGGAGGACATGCCCTCATGAACGTAGGGCCAGGAACAGCACAACCCAACACCCTGCCCGGAGGGACTCTTGTTTCGCAGGGCGGTTTCGATCCTACCAGGACTTTGATAGACCCGGCATTGCAGCACTATCCACAAACCCGGCTACTGGGGGACACTCATCACCCACGACAGGCAAACAGAAATGAGTGAATTAGCCTTGATGAGTGCCAAAAGTAGCAACCGGCATCTCTAATATGACACAGTCAACAAGGAGTGGGGTCAAAGCTAAAGGCTTGAACGTATGCCTTAATTCCAACCACCCACCCCCCTTTATTGGAAATCAGTATGTGTCAATTAGGACTTGACCTCATTGCTGATGAATGGGTCAGAAATCACGGGAAGCATAATCGGCCGGGCGTAGCCATTTTAGTGGCGATAAGGAAAGACCTGCCCTCACAGGGGTATCTTGTCATCAATTTGGGCTATTGGAGAAGGACTCCTCTCTGATTTAATATGTTTTGGTTCCCCTTTGAACTGGGAAACGGAGTCGATTATAGTACAGTAATAGGGGCATTGATTTCCAATGCGGTTGAATTTGCACAGGCTGGGTATTTAAAGGGGCTGGAATGTAAATATCTGACCTTTAATCAATATCGCTATTCTCAGTACCATCCATGGACATAGAGCAATTGTGAATGACATAGCTCATAATTATGACTTCATACAGATTTCTCATACTAGTATGGTACCACATTGCTCACGTATTTGTGAACAGAAAGTGCATACATAGCAATAGTCAGGAAGCCTCTGATCAGGAGGCCTCTGATGATAATAACTGATTGAGACTCATTACGTTCCCGTTGCCCCAATATCTGCTTAGCTTTTCACACCCTTCATTCTTGACATGATGAAGCAACCCCCCCCCCCCCCCCCCCCCCCCCCCCTCCCTCCTCCGGCGGGCCGGGCCTCGGTCTGTGGCCGGGAGAGAGAGGGCGGGGCGCTCACCCAGCCGTCCACCCCAACCACACCAAACGCGCCCACACCAACTTCACTTCCATCCTCCCCCCCACC
>JACWFA010000020.1:642101-862914 GCA_017579625.1 Fusarium sororula
TATGGTCTGGCACTCGAATGACAAGAGAATGATAATGTTTTACCATGACCAATTCCTCAAGTTTCAGCGCCTCCTCAGCCTCGTCTTCAAAGAATGCCTCCGACATGTCGGGGAAGTGACCTGTCACAAGATCCAGAGCAATATCTCTATAAAGACAGCATAATCGACACGAACTTGCCGATGTGCGTAGTTGGGGAAAGGTGATGCGATTCCACGAATGGAGCACCCGGTGCGCACATGAGTTCTCGATTGAGACTCTACGCCGAGAGACAAGTGAAGTAGCCATTCTGGACTTGGATACTTACTGAATTGGGAATAATGAGTTACAGGTTGACTGGTATGGTTAAGGGATTTGGTCGAGGCAATCGCCTTTGTCTTACTCTATTTCAGGTTGGGCAGCAATGCGCTTAGGTACGTCATTATGCCGATGCGGACTATCATAAATGCGAGACAAGATCATCGCTTCCAGAACAGCTCCTGTATTGATTCTCGCATCCTTGGAAATTGTACGAACTGCGATCGGCTATCACTTCAAGTTCAGATGGGAGATGAAGGTAGGCTTGTAGATGTCTTCTCCGACCAAACTGCGGTATGTCTATTCCCTAACGTGTGACCTGCAGCAAGGACATATTGTTCCCATATCTTCACTACTCCAAGACCGTAGGGATTAGCCAAAAGCCGAACCAGTCCTTTATGAAATGTTTAAGTTGTAGGAATAACCGTTGACTATATTGCACCAGCCAAAACGTTTCCCGCCTCTTCCATGACATCCCAAGCATAAAAGAAGTCCCGAATCGGCTTCGTAAAGTTCATCGCTTCCGGAGGGAAGATCCCTTCTCCCCAGATATCTTCGGCTCGTTGCCTCAGCACACTGGATATCCCAGGTTGTGCATCAGAAAGCAGCTGTGTAACATGAATGCGACGCTTTAAAATGTCATTATATAGCCCCAGACGCTCTGTGACCTTTTCTGGGTTCTGCATCTCCTTGAATAGGGCTTCTAGTGCTGCTGCTTCCTCGATCGCAAGAACTGCGCCTTGGGCTATGCTCCCTGTCAGTATCGCGACCCTCAAAGGACTTGCAAACATACCGTGAGTTGGCTGGATCGGGTGTGCAGCATCGCCAATGATCACCGCTCTCCCCCGAGTGTACCTCTCAAGAGGTTCCCTGCGAAACAGCTTATGAACAGAAACGCTCGTCGACAGATTGAACAACTTGGCCACCAGCGGATTAAACCCCCCAACCATGGCAGTTATGTCTTGAACGTTTGTGTCAGTGTTCCAATCGACTGCGTGCTCGTTCTCCGCTTTGGTCTTGTGACGAAAAGCGACGTTGAGCATCTTTCCATCCCGGCAGGGATACGTGACGAGGAATGTTCCTGTAGATAGGTCAAAGGGGACCCAGAATCCTGGATCTTGGTTTTTGAAGATGGCTTCGAGGTCGGGGTTTTTATTTACTTCGGAGAAGGGGATTAGACAGCGGTAGAATGAGGAGCCAATATCTTCGAGAGGGACGTCTTTCTGGGTAATTTCGCCGATGAGTTTGGTCTAATAAGATTAGCCAGTGGGATTGCAGCGTGATAGATACTGAACTCACACGAACGCCATCAGCGATAACGAAAAGATCTTTCTTAAAAGTCTCCCCATTATCCAGCACAATCGTGGCCCTCTCACAATCAAGGCTTGTAACAGAATGTCCATTATGAATCACCACCGGCGGACCTGGATATCGCTCATCACTCGACACGGCCATTTCTTTCAGCGCAGTATGAAGATCCACACGATGGAAGAACATGAATGGTGCCCCGTAGTCATCTTCAACCTGACTGAAGTTCTCGACGACCAAATCCTCAAGAGTCTGCGGATGTACCATACGCATCTGCTTATTCTGCACACCACGCGCTGTCTTGGGATCGAAGCCGAAGTGATGAAGAACACGCACTCCATTTGGGGTGATGGTGATGGCAGCGCCTATCTCATCTTTGAAGTTGGACCTCTCAAAGACCTGCAACGTCAGTCGAGCTCAGTAGCTGCATGGCTGAATAGTAACCTCAACTTGGGCGCCAGTCCGTCGGAGGGCGATGGCAGCACTGAGCCCCCCGATGCCGGCGCCGATGATTCCAACCTTCAATGTCATTATTGTGAAGTGAACGATACTTCAATTGTTGCTGACGGGCTTGCAGCAGTGGCACAGTGCCTTATTAACAATTTGCTACGCATTACAGATCAGCAGCGTAAGCCCCCGCCTGCGGCAGGCCCATGCCGAGACAAGGCGCTTAGATAGCAGATTAGATCCTACAGTCACCAGAAGAGGTCAAAGAGCATTTCCAACTAAATAGTGACGGACCTTTGACTTTTTGTCTCTAGTGCCTTGATGGAGAACCCCTGTAGAAGACTAGGTGATTTTTGGTGCTTGCTTCGACACCTGAAGGCCTGGAGCGGGATCTGCACATATTGATCGTTAATGACGCAACGCGTAATACGCTGGATGCGCTATACGCTCGCTAGTGAAGTGCAAAGGCTTACGGACGCTAATTGTCCACCTGCAGCGCTCCATAAGTCCCTTGTTGGCAACTAAGCCACTCTGACCAAGCTTGTCTCTACCTATCGTACACAAAATTCATCCTCCCTCCATCGTGGATGGCAGAGAAAAGAGGGGTTGATCACTGAGTCTCATCTGTCTTACTTACAGAAGCATTGCGAAAGCAAGTAAGCCGGGCTTGCATTAGTTCGTTGTCAGACGAATAAGATGCTGTCTTGAGATGTCAGCGTAGCATCTGCTTCCGCGGTGATTGGCTTATTCATCCGTCGTAAGAAACATGCATACGCCATGGCTTTAATTTATTGGGGGAACTTGAGAGGTCAGCGTGCTTAGCGGGGCTGTGGTTTGGAAGCCCCCGAGGATATAAATATGACCGAAGCGACGTGCTGGCCTTGACATGTTCGACCAACATAGTCTACACTCATCATGACTGTAACATCTGTGTTTTCGGAGCTCAAGGCTCACCTGGCCGACACTCAAGTCAAAGCCTACTCGCCTGACGCAGAAGACTACAAGCAGATCGAACAATGCTTTGTTGAGAAACCGGTTCAGACTCTTGGTGTAGTCAGACCTCAAAACAGCGATGAAGTCGCCCTGATCGTGCAATTCTGTCTTGAGCACAGCGTGGAGTTCAGCGCGCGAGGGGGAGGCCACGACTGTGCCAGTCGAACATTGGTCGATGGGGCGCTTGTTATTGATATGCGAGATATCAAGCACGTTGTAATAGCTGAGGACAAGAAAAGTGCAAGAGTCGGCGGGGGCATTCTCAGTGGCGAATTGGCCAAGGCCTTGGTGATAGAGGGCCTAAGTACGCCTACGTGAGTAGTTAGATCAAGCATGACAAGTTCTCGAGACTGATCAAAGGCTTTAGTGGTACTGTCGCGAGTGTAGGATATACTGGATGGGCAACGCTCGGCGGCTACGGACCGTTGACATCGCATTATGGCCTGGGCGTTGACCAGATCATCGGAGCAAAGATAGTCAATGCTCGTGGAAAAGTCGAGGATGCCAATGAAGAACTGCTTGTCGGCATTCGAGGCGGTGGCGGGTCACTCGGTGTAATCGTTGAACTTACCATCAAGATTTACCCTATCGACAAGGTACGTTTCATCCCTATCTCAAAAGGCAACAACTCACAAGTTTAGATCCTATCTTCCATGATCCTCTACGACTCAAGCGACTTATCAGCGGCTCTCACCTCCTACACCCAACACTACGAGAGGCTTCTCGAATCAGGCCAACTGCCCGTGTATCTCCAGCTCCAACCTATGATCGCACAAATGCCAGGCCAGCCTGTTAGTCTCATGGTGATCGCGACTTGGCACGGCGATGATAAAGACGAAGGCCGCTCATGGATTAAAAACATATCTAGAGCAGCGACTTGTGTGATGGAGAATACGCAGGAGATTACAATCGCGGACATGCTTGAGAATAATGAGAAGCTAGTCACCTGGCCTTCATACGGCAGAGTCTATACTCTGAACTGCAAGACTCTGACTAAGAAGGCAATTGAAATCTTGGGAAAGCATTGCGTCAATGCACCGGGCGGAAGTCTGATCTTCTCATATCATACCCTTCTCTCGGCACAAGAGCCTGAACAAAAGTCTGTCTTTGGTACAAGAGCTCGCCACCATATGTTTGAGATCTACGCCATTCTTGCAGATAAGGCTGCCGCGGAAGAACGAGTTCAGTGGGCTGCTAGGGTCAAGGCTGAACTTCAGGCAGAAGATGCTGATAATATTCTGGAGGGGTCGTATATATCGCTTGGTTCTCATGAGGATGCTGATGTTATGAAGATCTACGGGAAGCATCATGAGACCTTGGCGGCGCTAAAGAGGAAGTATGATCCTGAGAATATCTTTAAGCATAGCATTCCAAGACTTGTCCTTACTGAAGAGGGAGATCAGATTGTGGAGGCCTAAGTCTAGCGATGGATATTTACTCAGATATTGCATGCAGTCGGAAATAAACACATCGAACTCCCTAGCATTAGTTTGCCAAACTGCTTTCCCTGCTTCTTGTTAGCTCGAGGTTGTAAAACAGGTATACATCCTGATGGAATATCAACTACCTTATAGCAGTTGAAAGTGTAGTTCTTTTTTTCCGCCTCAAAATAAAGGCACAATGACATACGATCTCTACAATACATATACATACGTATCTAGATCTTCGACAAATTCTAACAACGGCTTTGAGTCCTGAGCACTAATCCACATCGCAGCTCTATTAGCAACCCACAGTGCCACCATGACTATATCTTTCTCCTCAATCCACATAGACTGTTTCTCTCCGGTGACAACCACATCATGAGGAGTCAACTGCCAAGTACTATAATCTAACATAGAAGTCTTATCAGAGTACCATCTCAGCTGTCTTGTCTTGTACGTGTACTCTAAAACACCACTAGCAGTACTGGCTTTCATTTGGTGGAGCTCTCGACGTATAGAGGTATGTTTGAAGAGGATCTTTTGCTCCCAGGGAGCAATATATCCGGTAATGCGGTACAGTAAATCATCAGCCTTTTATTATCAGTGAAATTCCTCGTGATTGCAGTGGTACTCACTGGTTCATAGACGATGTTGAAGCGGTCAAGTGTTTCAGTATCCAACGCTCTTATCAACATGTGTGTGTAGATCTCTTCAACAGACTCAGAATCTGAAATACCCGCCATCCTCTTGTTCGTGACTGGCGTTTCATCGTTCTGATGGATGATCTTCTGGATTCTATGCTCCGCCTCAACTTCCTCCAGAGCTGTTTCAAGGTATTCTATCCTTGCTTGAGAACGGGGATCGTTGTTTTCTCCGTTGTTACATAAATTGGCAAATACCTTCAAGGTGTTTTCTCGAAGTTGTTGATCCAAAATGTAATGAATTCCTAGTGAGAGACGAAGAGGCAGAAGGTCATACGTGTCGAGATAGTCGGTTAGAAACTTGTCGAAAGACAGCTGATCTGCCAATCTTTGGGGATAGAATTTTCCAGTTTGCTTCCAGTCAAAGATTCGAGAGTGAGATGTCAGTCCAAAGGCTTGCCCGAACTCAGAATCACATATCTCGCTAATCTTCAGAATACTAGTGGTCCGCCGTAGAATAGAGATCCAGAACCTATCCTTCCATATCAAAAAACCCCAGTCATCCCAGTCGGCAGTGAGTAGGAGCCTCAGAGTCTTTTCAAAATCACGTTCTCGGAATAGACAGAAGCTTTCCTGTGATGGATTCAAGTAACGAACCCAGGGGCCATCGATGCTGAGACCGGCAGGCTGTGCTGGTAGCTCACGTTCCCATCGGCGGTCTTCGTTTGTATCATATGTCCCACTCTCCGTCTCATCGTATGAATGATGGCGGGTTTTTTCCAGCAATCGCTTCGCCTGACTCCCAGCGTCGATTGGGAGGAACTGAAGTATCTGTGGCTCTGGTATGCCGAGACACTGCATTGCAATGCCAATTGAGATGGGGACATCATCGGACTCTTGGAGAGAGTATGCCGGCCAAGTCAGAATGTCATGAACATTCTTACCGATCGATGCAAGAGAAAGATCTGGTGCTTCTAGAGATATCACCACCTGTCGCCCCTCTGCAGTTCTGCCGCATGGTAAGAAGCCATGAGCGAGCCAGAACAAAGTCTGCAGCGAAGAAGCTTCCCTCCTCTCATTGAGACCTGCTTCAAATATCTCTTTGGCGATATGCGGTACAAACGATACGGAAGTTAAATAACTCCACGATCCTTTGTGTCGACCAAGTTGCTGCAGCTTGCCCGTTATGCCGTATATCGTGGGTTGGGGAGTCGTTTCGAGAGTGATAGTCCCATAGGCGCTGCGGCGGACAGCCATGACAGTACCGTCAGAGTCTGGATCACTGTCCGACCAGGATCTTGAACTTGCTGAGTCACGACTGGACGAACCTCTCCTTCTGCTCATTGAGTGAGTTTGTTTCTTGCGGACCCATTCGAATGGCAAATCTGATTCTTTTTGTTTGGCTTTTCTTGGTAGAGCGAAATGTCGGATTGACGCTCGTTCTCCATCGAAGTTCCTCCTGATTCCTTTTCTTTGTAAAATGCCTTTGTCGGCACGGTCTCCATGTCGACCGAGAAGACCCAGCATCAGTATCCAATGCTTATTCACCACTAAAGCTGTTCGACTGTTGACAACTTCCAGTGTCCCTCCGGTCTTGGGGACATCCAAGTTGACTTGGCGATTGCTGACCCCATCTCGCACTTCATATGACTCAATCAGCTCAGACATCTTAGCCCAGCCTGTATTCCACGGCAGATAATCCCTCGTCTTGAACCCCCAGCGCCCCAAAGCTGCACTCAGAGGCGGTATAAGCGGGGCTGTATCCGGCTCATTGGTGATGTAACCCGGTGCAAGGTTCGGCACCTGAATCTTTCTGAACACGCGTAATCCTCTAGTCAATCGCCATCCTCTGGAGATATATTTCTGCTGTTGGTCTTGCACCGCATTCATGGCTCGGTTCTTATCACTCATCGACACTTGCAGTGCAAGGTATGGACCGACTACACCGACTAGTGCAACGATGGCTACGCCAGCGGCAACCCATGTGCCGATGTTGCTGGCGAGATCTACTGGATCTACCCCATCGCTACTGGAGGAAGACATGTTGAGGTGTTGAGGCACAGGGTGATACAAGAGTTGTCTTTGGCGCAAAAAATTCACTTGGGCTGGATTACATCACGTGCTGAGCTGACCCCTGTATACTTGTCTCCAATTTGTTTTTTTCTAACCAGGGTAAGATCGATGGCTATGTGCACTCTAAATACAAAGTTTCAACTCGTAGTAGGGACGTACGTCGGTACCTAATGTTGCCATTTCCGATATGCCTGTCTTTCTACTATCCATTTTTTTCTTCTCGGTTGACTTTGTCTATTTGACACCAGGTTGATGCGATATCGATGCGGACCTTCTTCGTTTCTTAATCGTAAATGGTGTAGCACCAAGCGACCAAAGAGCCCTGCTCTTTGCTTATAAGGTAGGGGGGGCAGAGCAAGTCCGCAAGACGAAAGGTATGGCATTTAAAAGCGATTAATAAGGTAAAGAGCAATATGTCAGTATGCTAGATGCTTAAATTACTAATCCAATATACAGAAATAGACGTAGTGACTAAATTGGGTTAATTCAGGTACTTGCTGTGCTTTTGTAATTGTCTCTATTTGCAAAGCTAAAAATTTGGGCTCACATGCTCGTTTTGTTTCCATGCCCATCATGGTTTATAAATGGTGACAGACATGACGTAAATATACAGACGGCTACTACACCTTCATAAGAACTCATACTCAATTTCAATGGTCGCCCCTTCAACTTTGTTAACCCAATATCGTTGCTGGAAGTTATGTTAGTCAACGCACACCAGGACAGTACTGACGGATATTTACCTCGGCCCTCGCCCAAAGCACGACTATACACCCAGGTCCTAAGAGTTCGAGGAACCCTTCGCCATTACCTACGGCCCTTTCATCCTCGGCGGCCGCCACGATGTTTCTTCTCCACTCGACCGTATAGTTTCGAAATTCGCTACTTGCTGTTAGGTTATTACAGACTCTCCACGACAGGCGCCCATTCTCTCCTTCGACGAACTCCCATCCTTGAGCTCTCAAATCCTCCCTCGAATCGGCGATATACCACCATGATCTATCCCTCAGAGCGCCTTCGGGTGCAGCATTACTCTCGTTCTGTTGACAATTCGGACCAACAGGCCGCAGGATACTGGCCTCGAACCATGTGTGACTGTTTTCAAACGTGCCATCTCCGCCGAAGGTAGCCCATCCTTGATCCGCTGCTCTCGTTTGAAAGACGATACGCTGTGGGGTGACAGTATTTAGCCCCTCTGCAGTGGGTTCTGGAATGGGCTCGGTGCTGAGAAACCAAACCGCAATACTGTATCCATCATTGATTCCGTGTTCCAAGGCTAGTGCGTGATACTCGTGCCTATCATCTCTGCGTGTAACAAGCCAGGGATTATAAACGAGCGAGGTTATTGGCCTCGCAAGTTCTGGAAGTAATACACTGGCCAGGTCTTCACGAACCTTTCTAGAATCGGTGAGTGTCGGGTGAGCGGATTGGGAAAATGGCAGGAGGTCGACCGGCTCTTGACTCATTTCTTGATCGAACAGGAGGCGTGTTGGTAGCTAAGTGTGAATCCGACCTGGGTATCAAGAATCGTCAGCGGAACTATGATGTATCGTTGGTCGAGGAAATTCATCAGTGTCCACGGGACCAGTGGATCATCAATTCGGTATTCGTACTTTATCAAGCGAAGGGAGTTACGATGCTATGACTCGTACTCCTTAGTGTTGTAGTGCGAGGTATCATACACTCGTTCTTAGAAAATCAAATACTCTGTACCGAGAGTGGGCCGATGTATGGTATAGATTCCCGGCGGTACCACGCGATGTGATATGTACTGTTTATCCCAGCTGCCTAACTGGCTTCTTTTCTCTTTTCTCACGATTGGAACAATCACAGGATGACGCATTTAAATGTGGGTCATTGCTGCCATTAATCCTGTAGATCTATGTTTTCAAATATGCACGCACCCTTACGGACCCCAGCCCAGACAAGGGCTGCTCCGCCATCCATGGGGGGCCTCAATTTAATGAACATGCATGCGTATTACGCCTTCTCGCGCCCTGAAGATCATGAGCAGTTCTGTTGGCCAGAGAGTGTGATTGCCTGCCCAGCATGTACTGTGAGCGAGTTCAACAGCGGGTGCTATGGTCGTCGACTCGGGCTCAGGCAGCTAACACGCATTCCTCCTGTTGGGCGTTGTTGTGGAGAGAACGCCACTCGTCAAGGAACCTTGGATGCCCGGCATGGTCTAGCAAGTGCCCTGAATTCTGTGGATGAAGTTGTGGCCATTTACTACTCCGACCACAACGGAATCGTTGAGCATTCAATAGAGACGACTCAAGACGTTCTTGCACAGAGTGACCCTTGATGATATCAATTCTTGGTGCCCATTTCCGCTCAGACCCTCATGATTCAACCAGGGACCGGTAAAGACCGCTCCTTTACATGTATCCTGGACGCGGAAGTATTGCATTTTCTCCGCAGAATAGCTGAATGCATCCTAACTTCACTCCGGACGCATGTCTCGTGGCACATATGACAGTCTTGCAGACTCGAGATGCGATTGGCTAGGCCTGAGTGCTCATCGCCCCCCCACCCCCTTTGTTTGCCCTGTGTGAGGCTGACTGCATACAGTTTGAACCGGCTTGCAAGGTTTAGCAATTCGTGATGGCTGCTCAGCTGCCATTGCCATTGCGTGGGTGCTTTCATTGTATTTTCCAACCAAGCCACTGAGTCATATAGCGAGGCTATGAAGCAAATATTTGTCGGCCAATGCCGTAGAGACTCATTAAGATACTGACTTCAGTACTTTGTTCGAGTAGATGTTCTTGCAACTTGCATACCGCTGATCATCTATTAAGAACGGTGTCGAAGTCATTACTTTATCACTCGAGATATCACCTATTTATGGATATTATGCTTCCATTTTATTTTATGTATATATCAATGGAGTCACTAATCATTTTCCCTACTGCACTCGAGGTCTGGGCCTTGTCAGGACATGGGTCTGCATTTGGAGGGTGGTCAGCCAACAACAATTTCAACCCCTAATAAGTGAAATCTAGGGCTTACGAATCCAAAGCCACCGTGACGTATCAGTTTTGAGCCACTGGCCGGTGTAAAACAATATACAAGCATGACTAGAAATTATCATCAGTGCATCCAACTCGAGACTGTCCTTCTTCACAACA
Organism: Fusarium sororula; assembly: GCA_017579625.1. Classification (NCBI taxonomy): domain Eukaryota; kingdom Fungi; phylum Ascomycota; class Sordariomycetes; order Hypocreales; family Nectriaceae; genus Fusarium; species Fusarium sororula. The sequence goes on from JACWFA010000020.1 coordinate 652,411, forward strand.
GATTCTTCCTCTCTTTAACATTTATAATCCACACCATGACTTCCGCGATAGATTTGCTACTTAAGGTTGAGCTTGATAAGCCTCACGTGATAACGCAGACTGAGTATGTCCAGAGTTCCTCGCCCCGGTCTCCTTACCTCGCGTTCAAGATAGGTCCTGAGAATCTCTAGAAATTGGTTGTGAAGGTACAATCAAGGTAGGTTTCAGATCAGTTGTTTGATAAAATTGTCTCCGTTTTGGTTATAGGAAAAGACTGGGTCCTATTTGGAACCTGAGTGTCCAGTTAAAAACTCGGTGACCTATTTCGTGACTACCTGTGCGCATGGCCAAAAACTGTGGCATACGCCGAAGGGACAATTGTCGGTGTATTTTCCACTGCTCAGTTTGGCGAGCGAATGAATTAGGTATAGGGAATAGAAGCCAGAGTTTATACTTATCTACTCCCTGAGGTATGTAAGTATATAGTTATCTCTTAGGATGGAATTTCTATTTATATCTTAAGATAATATAGTCTTAATAACTCTAGTTAGTAAATATAGTAATTTAACTCTTTAATAATTAAAATTAATATATAATACTTTATATAATATATTTTATATTATATAATTTATTAAGATATAAAGATTATTTATTTAATAGTTTTTTTATAAGTATTTAGATATATATTTATAAAAACAATTTTTTTAATTTATTTTAGCTTATCTTTAGGTAAAATTACTAAAGGTAAATACATACTCCAGGTTCTTTACTTTAGGTATATATCCATTGCCACCCTTAAGCCTTATGCTCTCTCATAGGTCACCCAATATCTTACGTTGGAAGATCTGGCTGCCGACATTGCTTTGAGACAGGTTCCTCATGCCTGTAGCCGTGAGCTGAGCCGAGAATCTCAACAACAAATCATCAGATCTATCTCTGGAGTGGCTTCTGACATTTGCTCTCTCTCGACTATCCGTGGGAGAGTCGAGGATCCGGTTCAGATATGGGCGTGGATTGATCCTGGGTCACTTGATCGACAGGAAAGACAACATCGATGACCTAAAGAAGGTCCACCAAGATCTTGCCCAGAGGTATGAACACCTGCGGGAGCGATCATTCCAGCAGATCCAAGCCACGACCCTGAGTGAGGAATGGGAGGCAATACGAAATGCGCAGGCTGATGCTCGAGCCAATCTAAAGGCATGCGAAGACCAGATTTGCCAACTCCCGGGTTTCGAAAACTTCCAGAAGCCTATTCCTGTCAGAGAGTTGCAAGCTCAGGCCAAATGTGGCCCTATCGTTATTGTCAATGTCTCGAGCATTGGATCGGATGCTATCATTATGACAGAATCGAAGTTGGACGCTATCTCCCTCCCAGACATGAAGAAGAATATCCCACCGCTGTTGCAAGAGTCCATTGGTCGATTACGTTCGTCCGAGCTCACGCCGCCGTTCGAACACCTCCGAGACGGGGAAGTGCTCAACCGCGACACATCACGGTCGAAACTCCTCACATGGTTGTGGAAGGCGTGTGTTCGTCCCGTTGTTTTTAAACTGAGAGAGCTTGGTGAGCTGACTGGAACAACCAACGGCGACCCGCCCCGTGTCTGGTGGATTGGAACCGGTGCGGCCGCTTCTCTCTCATTCCATGCTGCTGGTGACATCAGCAAGATGTCTAGTGCGAACCTTGGTCCCGATGACCTTGAAAAGCAGCTCCTGTCGTATATGGATTGGATGACGCCATCCTATGCCGCGAGCATCAAGTCCTTACAGTACGCCAAGAGTCGTGCCTCTAATCTCATGCTCAAAGACGAACCAGCAATTCTTGTTGTCGCCATGCCTACAACACCCAGCCACTCGTCTTTACTTGGTGTTGAGAAAGAGAAGAGAGCCATCGAACAGGCTAATACCGGTTTCCAAGTGACATCACTCATGCATCCTTCTTCTGAAGAGGTTCTGGCAAAGCTTCACAGTTCTTCGATCGCACATTTCGCTTGTCACGGCATATCGCACCCTACCGACCTTGATGCTAGCCACATCCTCCTTCAAAAGAAGGGATCGAACGACCACCCAGAGCTTGATCGACTTACTGTAGGTGAAATCCTCGACATTACCTCCCACGGCGAGTCTGGCTCCTGGCTAGTGTATCTGTCTGCGTGTGCGACAGCTCAAGTCAAAAATCAGAAGCTGGGCGATGAAAATGTGCATCTGGCTAGTGCGCTTCAAATTGCAGGGTTTTCCCATGCTGTTGGATCGCTGTGGTCTGCCAATGATGATGCATGTGCGGAAGTGGCCAGGTACTTCTATGAAGAACTGTCGAAGTACGGAGTAGAGGATCGGAAGCTTGCCGTCGCGGGTGCTTTGCGAAGAGCAATCATGAAAGTCAGGAGTGAGTGCGTCGATAACCCGGACTATTGGGCCCCCTTTGTTCACTTCGGTGCCTAGCGCCTCGTACTTTTCTTACCTGGATCCAGTCGTTACCGTGGAAGCAACTGGCATAAGTTGGTACCGTGGAGAAGAAACATATTCTTGGACATCGTGACAGCCTCGCGCTAGCCTACACTCATTAGACACAGTCTCACTAAATATAACTGTTTCCTAAACCAGAAGAACTCTGTCCTGTTACTACCATTCTTTTGATCAAATGTGTTGTAATGTTTACGACTCTAATTCTCACTCATGTCATGTTACAGGTACAGTACATGAGCAACCCCGCCTCCAGCGATAAACTACAGGGAATACCACTCGACTATTGTTGAGTCATTACAGCGCATCTTTGTAGCTCTTGTGGCTGATTGTAGTGACTCGGCTGGATCAGCATCACCTGCACCACCGCAAAACCAAGCATCCATTTTAACACCCATCTTAAGCTCTAGTAATCAAAGTGTAATCAAAGTCAAACATCTCCAAACCCCATGAGATATCACAGCCTGATATAAAGCTCAGGTCCAAGTCACATGAACTACTGCTGACGGGTTTAAGCTTTAGGCAGAGCTTCTCGCGATTGGTTCCCAACTTCAGGTGGCGATTCCATACTCATCGCCACAACAGCGCAAAGGCAGAAATTGCCCCTCCCCTCTGTCCTTAATACCCTTATATTCCAAAATCTCTGTCCATATTTCCGGCGAAGGGTGAGTGGTGCAGTGGTTCCGCTCCTAGAACCTACAACTTACTCTCTAAAATCCGCTCCTAAGATCCTAAAATCCTTCCTGCACTGCTCATCCTTCGTTTTTGGAGGTCGTGTGTTCGAGATCACGTCTTTTCTTTTTTACTGATGACTTAATGGACTATTGTTTGAAATAATATCAAGACCTCAGAACAGATGTCGACTAGCTATGAAAGCAACTTGTGACTTTCGCGATAGCTTTACGCCCATGCAGCGTGTTATGGAACTGTCCAGGGCCAGGATAAACATAGCGCTGAGAAGTCTGTGATACTCGCCTGGTCGAGCTACGAGACGATTGCCTCCTTGTGGCGAAACATGAGCATGGTGCTACAGAGGTGAGAACTAACTTCCCTCCAGGCAGCAGTACCCTCAGTGGTTCCCCCATACAGTTGGATTGAGGGAATAATTAGTCACTATGCAAAGGCAAAAGTTACCTGTACTGCCGGCACGCTACCCTTATGTACCAAAATCACTCTCTATATTCCCAGCGAAGGGTGAGTGGTGCAGTGGTATCTCTCCTAGAACCTATACCTCTCTAAACTCCGAACCTAAATACCTAAAATCTTCCCTGCACTGCTCATTCTTCGTTTTTGCAGGTCGCAAGTTCGAGACCACATTCTTTTTTTACATCATTGTCCCATTGCAGGCAAACATAAGCATGCTGCTACAGCCAAGCCAGCCTTAACTTTTCTCCAGGCAGCCAGCCATTCCGTACAATTTAATTAAAGGCAAAGACATAGTTTCCACTTCGCAGTGTTATCAGTACGATACCCATATGTACCAAAAACACGGTCAATACTCCTGGCGAAGGGTGAGAGGTGTAGCGGTATCTCTCCTAGATCCTATAACTCTCTAAACTCTGCACCTAAATACCTAAAATCTTCCCTGCGCTACTCACCCTTCGTTTTTTCAGTTCGCGTGTTCGAAATCCTCTCTCTTTGCTAAATCACATCTTATTGCTCATTCCGTTTATATTATCAAGAGTATAAGTGGAAATACATACACGAATCGTTACAACATCACGTCTTCCTACAGCCAAGTCAGATCTGACTTCCCACCCGGCAACATTACCCTCAACGGCCATCCCTTGATCTCATGAATCTCCCCCACAATCTTATGCAGCCACGTCGTTGCCAGCACAGGAAACACATACTCAAACCTCTCCCTCATCGCAATCTCCACACCCGCATTCCACGCCTGTCGCGCAAGTTCCTCATTCCCAAGCGCAATATGAGCATGAGCCATGGATAAATGGACAATAGCGAGTGTCCAGCCATGTCGTGACTTGAATATCCCTAAGCTATCTATCATTTGGCCTGCCAGCTGCCAGTGCTGCAAAGCCTCGGGAAAGTTGTTGCCTGCGTGGTGGATGCGCGCGGAGAGGATTAGACGACGGACGCGGAGGACTTGATCGTTTAGGTCATCGAGTTCAGGCGGCTCAACACTGATGAGCTCTTGAAGAACAGCGGTTGCGTCGTCTAAGCGCCCGAGGCCGATGTAGCCTTCTGCTCTGGCCATGGATAATCTTCGGAACGGGCGGCCTTTGCGTGCAGTCATGCCATCGAGCTCGACTTGGATTATCTCCAGTGCTTTCTCATACTCATGCAACTCGCAGTGAATCTCAGCCAGCCTCGTGACAATGAGTAATCTAGTATTCGGTCTTATCGGCATCGTCGAGTTGAGCCAGAGATGCTGTTCCAAAGACGCCCTCGTCGTCTTAAAGTCTCCAATTGAATGAAAGAACTTTGCCGCCACGCCTTGAAGCCTCCTCGTAACTTCAATCTCAAACGTCGAAAGAGGATGAATTCCTTCCCAGTTATATATCGTCGATGCAACTGCTGGGTCATATCGATGTATCTTGTTCTCAATATTCGAGATGTGCAATCTTCCTCGTAATGCATTATCAGATCGTGTATTTCCTTCATGATCCGCCGCCAAAAAGTCGACGATCAAAGCTTCTGACCGCTGAAAATTCCCGTCTATGCGCGATATTATACTATCGAAGAGGGTGACTGATGCTTGGTAGTAGAACGACATGTTCTTGCGAAGAAGCGACTTTGCTCGTTCCACGGCGGCAGAACGGATTGTGAAGAGGTCGCGTTCACAGAAGAAGAGCAGAGCTTCGATGACGCATGCGCGAAGTGATGAGGGAAGTCGTTTCTGGTTTGTCGCTTTGTCAAGAAGGTTCCATATCGCTTTTTTAAGCGGCAGCGCCCTATTGTTGTTAGTCAACAGCAAGGTAGGGCTGGAGGGGAGCGTACTGGGCGTACCAATTGACTTTGCCTTCGTAGCAAGGAGGACACGCAAAGCATAGCAACCTAAGCGCAGTCGTCGCCCAATCTTCCGTTGTCTGCGGCGTCAATCGATGAGAAAGCCCTTTTTGCGCCTGAGGCGATAAAGACCAGATAATCGTGCCATCCTCCAAGGCCTGCTGCGTGACCTCCGGCCGTTGACCCAATTCCGCAAGACGCTCATCACTAGACAGCAGCCCTATTATCTCAGCGCTGAACCCGAAATCGGAGGCCGTTATGCTCTGTATCTCTCCTTCATTGGTCCATCGTCTCATGGGAATCTTGGCACATTTCAACAAATCGAGTGGAATGTCATTTCCGCCAAGAGCATGCAGCAGAAGAAGACCCTGCTCGGCTGGTGATATGCAGTCTCCATACTCTAGTAGTAAATTTCGATGTGACAGGGCAAGCGAGGGATCTAGCACGTATTAGTTAGCACGGACCTCGCGTGGATATAAGCGTACCGACCGTCAAGTTGAGCCGTGATGAGGCGCTGCACGAAAAGGTTGAGGTCTGGCGCGTCGGAGCCTAGGTTCTGGATGTGATCAAAGGCCTCGGCGTCATCCATGTTTAGGTAACGCTCGTATCTGATCTCGTCAGCTCAGCCGATTGGTTGAGACCTCCATCACTTACGTCGAGGCCGGTATTTCTAGCGGCAGCCAGAGGATCGACCCAATCCCTCCCAGTCGTCGGGCGATCTTGATGTACTTGCTGCCTGCATATCTCAACTCCGACAACGTGCGGCCCTGTATAAGATTCGCGACATCATGCGACGCCCACGCATTATCATCCACTTTCGATCTCAGAAATATCGTAATACACGAGATCCGCCGTCGTAACTCTTGGTGTAACGCATCACCAGCCGCTACCCAAAAACCCTTGACGTCATCTTTAAACACGCCATGCAACCTCTCAATCCGTACAAGATCGATAGAATGCAGGGATAGGATCTTTGCTGTGCGCTGGTTGCTGGGGATGATCTGGTAGCGCACCTCCTTGGCGAGGGATTTATTCCTAGCGAGGATGCTTCGGATGGCCTCGAGGTGCTTATTCAGGCCTGACGCAAGACCCGCGGCCGTTTTCGGATCAAAGTTATCAATCAGTTGATTGATGCACCCGCATAAACAGGCCATTCTTAGTGTTATGTTATCAATCAGATCAGCTGCAAAGCGATGATCTTTGGTGTTGTTTTCACAGTGAGAAAGTGGGAGAGAGGAAGAGTTTTGCGGGTCTTGGTGTCTCACTGTGATAAAACCTTCTCGCTCCGATGTCAGGCGGTTTCGGGGGGTCTAGCTCCTTAGGGTAGGCATTTGCACCCATGTACCGAGGAGATGGTAAATTTAGGGGGCTTCAAGCTACCGGGGAACGCGTTATCAGATTGCAGACTCCGTAATTTGTAAAGAAGAGAATTGCTTTTAGAAGAGAGAGAGAGTCATGGACGTGAGATTTTGGCGGAAGAAGGATAAAGACATGTCCGGGGATATGCCCGCTATTATAACCGCCCTCCCTTTGGAATGGTTCTAGAAGAGTTTTTAACGTTCAATAGTTCTTACATGACATCGGACAATGCGAGGGTCCAGACTCAGCTCGCGTGAGAGACGCGCCAAGTGGGACGCTAAAGACTCCCTAGCTTCGAACGTGAGAAAAGAAAACCTTGTCGAGAAAATATAAACATCGGAGGGTGACCCCACTGAGATTGATTGATCTGATAAAGACCTGACAGCCGTTGCTGTTTTATCTGATAATCTTTTCCATCTCATCTCATCTCATCTCATCTCTTCATCAGCATCAGTATCATGGAGTCTAAAGAGCCCAAGACAGAGACTGTCACTGCCATGTCTGACCACTCGGACAGCGGGAGCGATGACCATGGCAAGAAGCCTGTGCCCTTGAGCATGAAGATCTTATCTGTCGTCATCGTCAGTATGATTGGCTTTGGAGGTCATTGGAGTAGTGGCGTCACTGGTGCTTTGAAGAGCACCCTCAAAAAGGCAGGTCTACCATCTCTCACTGGAGAACTTGGCTAACCTAGACAGGAACTTCACATTACGAATACTCAGTATGCTGTTCTTGATACAAGCGAAAACTTTATCAAGACCGCCCTTATCCTCGTCAGTGGTATTCTCACAGATCGCTATGGCGGAGCCAGTATGTACACCCAACCCTCACAATACATCGTTTCTGACAGAGCCAGGCACCATGCTCTGGGGCAACGCCGTCTTTTCCGCCGGCGCCATCCTCGTCGCAGCCGCAACCCAAGTCCGCTCCTACAAATTCATGATCGGCGGCATCGTCATCCAAGCCCTCGGCGACGTAGCAACCCAAGTCGCCCAATACAAGATCTTCTCCTCCTGGTTCCCGCCCTCCTCCGGCTTCGCATCGACACTCGCTTTCGAGCTCGGCATCGGCAAGATCGGCTCTTTTGTCGGAAAAGCCACTGCCAACGTCATCGCTGATAATCTCGGCAATTTTAGCTGGGCGTACTGGATGGCTGTGTTTATGAACTTGTTCACAAACGTCGCGACGTTGTTCTTCTGGTGGTTTACTAAGTGGTGTGAGAAGAGATACTCTGGCACCAGAGACCCTGCGACGGGGGAGAAGTTGACGGAGAATAACAGGAAGTTTGAGATTGGAAAGATGCTTACCCTACCTTGGTCGTTTTGGCTGGTCTGCTTGTTCTCGCTCTTCCAGACGTCAACGGCCAATGTGTTCTCTACGAATAGCACTGAGCTTGCGGAGCAGCGGTTCAAGATCTCAGCTGTCAAGGCGGGCTGGTACTCTTCCATGTCACAGTATCTCGGCTTCTTCTTCGTTCCGCTAGTCGGTATCTTTGTCGACATGCTTGGACAGCGTCTTACGATCATGCTCGTCTGTGGACTAGGTATGCTTCTGTCCATGTGTCTTGTAGCCTGGGGACCTACAGTTTCTGGTACAGCTGCCAGCTTTGGCATTTTTGCAGTCGCCAGCTCCTTTGGCCCTACAGTCATCATCGACAGCATCCGCACAAGCATGTGGTATCAAGAAGTCTTTGGCTCAGGCTACGCCATCAAAATCGCCATCAACAACAGCATGACCATCATCGTGAGTCTCATCGCAGGTGTTCTCCAAGATCGCGATGAGAATCAGTATAACAACGTCACCATTCTCTACGTAACACTAGCAGCTGGTTCCGTCGTCGTCGCCGGTATCATGATTGCTTTAGGTTTCGCGACAGACTTTATCGGACAGCTTCAGTGGAGTCGCAAGAAGAGAGTTGCAAACGGGCACATTATCAACGAGAAGAAGCGGGAGTTTGAGAGTGAGGGTCATGCAGAGAAGCATAAGAAGTTGGGTGTCATCAACTTTTCTGCTGTGATTGTGCTTATTCTTGGCGCGTGGGTGGCTTACTTCTGGGGCTTGGCTACCAAGAATACTTATTAGGGATGACGGAAAAGTCTGGGGAAGGATCGTCTAAAAAGCTGGGGGATCGGCATGCTTTAGTATCTTGATAGACTTAATGTTTGACGAAGGGTTTGACTGATCATCTGTGCTTGCGGTGTTAACGTGTGATGACGGATTATCGTGTGATGTAATTGTATGCATGACTCTTCCAAAACCAACAGTCAAGAGACTGCCACACCCAAGACTTTGTCGGGGAACTCGTTGCTTAAGTACTTGAACCGCAAAATTACCCCATCTTCTGGTCTTGGAGACTCGGACTTGTCTCCGTGTATAAGTGGATCTCCCCGTCTCCCCGCCACTCATCCATGCATCAATCACAACAAGGTTACCCTATTCTAGAACAACACAAAATATCTTGGCCATTTGCGGCTCCGATTTTTTCCTTCTCTTTCATGTAGCCAAGAGGAAAGCCAAGAATAATGCGATATGCCGTCTACGATACCCGTAAATCTCCCCATCTGAGCGCATTTTCTGTGACCAACGAGGAATGTCTTGGTTATTGTGCATCCACCGGCGAAGGTTAAAAGTTTCGCACGCTAAATTACCAATTGAGTTGCGGGGAAGAGATAAGCGCTTGGGAGAAATATGGGGCGGCATAACATTGCACAGAATCCGTGAACTCAACGTAGAATATTGTTGTGATACGACACGTCGCAACCGTCAATCCTCGGGCCCTATAATTTCACCGAGACCTCACCTTGGCACTCCTTCGCCTATTCCACCTTCACCGAGATTTAAGCATCCTGTTCTCAAAAATAACCACAAATTCCCCTCAGTTTGTGGAGTTCTACCCCACGCGCAAGGAATCTGATTCATGAGACTCCTCTCCAGGCTACAGCCAAGACCCCAATCCCATGTCTTGCAAAAAGCTTCTCCCAAGCATCCCGGGTTTTCCCCGTGGGCCGCCAAGAATAAAAGAGGCATTTCTGAACCCCCAATTGCGAGGCGCGGAGATGGAACGACTGATAGTGGAGTGAGGGGATTTCGCTTACAGACAGAAACCCCAGATGCAAAAACTCTTGGCTGGGTGAGAGTCGGCAGTTGAAGTGGTCGCCGACCAAGACCTGGGGGAAGGGAGGGAAAATCACTCGCCAAGAGCAGCTGAGAAAAGATCATGCCATCTAAAAACGTAGTCCAAATTTGGAAGAATATCCTAGATATACTCGCTGTCTCTACAAGTCAGCGTGAGAGGTTGAGGCTGTAGTGAATTATCTCTATCATGAATATTCCCGCCGCGTTTTTAGCCTCCTTACGCGATAATTACTCCAATTTTAACCCTATCCGTCCCTGTCCTCCGCCGACTGTAGCATCACACTCATCCCCACAGTATAACCGTTACTGACTTAGCTTTTCGCTTGGCTTTCCTCTTGGCTGTGAGAGCTTACACAAGCCAAGCCTCTTAGCACCTTCTCTTACAAGAAAATGATATCCCCCGTCATCGCTTCCCCGCAGTCTTGACGCAGCACCCTGTTTTGTGGAGTTTGGGTTTTGGATCAGGAAGTTTTGAGCTGGGTATAAAAACAGGGCGTTCTCAACAAACTTTTTGTGCTCGGTAGACAGACTTTTCTCTCTGTCTTTCTTTTATTGGCATTTGTGTTGAGGTGCTTTGATCATGTCTGACGAGAAACCAACTGTTGGTGGTGATGACCACAAAGAGATTGGCTCAAACCTCAACGACGCGCCCTCTTTTGCGCAGGAGAAGGTGACGGATGCGTTCGCAGACATAAACCATGTTGCGCGTCTGGGCATGCCGAATGCAGCGGAGCTGGAGAAGAAGATTGTGAGAAAGCTGGACATGTGGATGCTGCCTCAGCTTTGGATCTTGTACATGTTCAATTATCTGAACAGAACAAACATTGCTCAGGCGCGTTTGAACACGTTCAATGAGGATCTTAATCTTGGGGAGGGAGATTATCAGGTATGTTTATTGAGACGGTGAGGAGTGATGGATGGTGCTAACTTGGTAGACTGCTGTTGCGGTTCTGACGGTTGGATATATGCTTGCTCAGCTGCCGTCCAACATGTTGATCACTCGTGTCCGACCTTCCATCTTCTTGCCTGTCGCTGCATTCATCTGGTCTGCCATCTCAGCCTTGACCGTTCTTTGCACCAGCGCTGGAGGTCTCTGGGGTGTTCAGTTCGTCCTCGGTATCGTTGAGGCTCCCCTCTTCCCTGGTGTACGTCCCCTCTCATCCAACGCTTGACCCTTTTCACCCACTAACATATTTCAGGCCGTCTTCCTCATGTCCTGCTGGTACACCCGTCGAGAATTCGCCCTCCGCGTAGCCCTTCTATACTCCGGCCTTGTCCTCGCCCAAGCCTTCTCCGGGCTCATCGCAGCCGGTGTCTTTGCTGGTCTCGATGGACCAATGGGTCTCGCTGGTTGGAAGTGGCTCTTCATCATTGAAGGTGCTGCTAGTGGTTTCTTCGCTATCACTGCCTTCTTCGTTTTGCCCAACTACCCTGACTCCCCTACTGGTGGTGCTACTAGGTACATGACTGAGGATATGCGAAAGCTTGCTGCTGCGCGAATCCTTGATGATAGAGTCGAGTTCTCGGAGAAGTCGACCGTCATGCATGGACTCAAGCTTGCCGTTACCGATCTCAAGCTTTACATGTTCTTGTTCATGAACATCTTTATCACTTCTTCGTATGGCTTCAATAACTTCTTCCCCACCATTGTCAGAGGTCTTGGTAAGTTGTATCCTCTGTCTATCGCTTGAACTCATCTAACATCAGCAGGCTTTGGTCATAACGTCACCTCGCTTCTCATGACTGCCCCTCCATATGTCTTTGGTACCCTGTGCACCTTCTACGTGTCATGGGACTCTGACCGCAGAAAGGATCGAGGTCTTCATATCATCATCCCCCTCTCCTTCTCAGTCATTGGTTTCATCGTTACCGTCGCTACTGGCAATGCTTCAGTCCGATACGCCATGACTTTCTTGTATGCCGCTGGTTGCTTCTCTGCCAACACTCTGCAGTACACCTGGGCTGTCTCAACCCTTGGTCAGACCCCCGAGAAGCGTGCCGCTGGTGGTGCCATCGTCAACATCTTTGGCCATCTGGGCAACGTCATCTCGCCCTACTTCTTCCCCGACAGGGATCAGCCTCGTTACACCATGGCTATGATCTTGCAGATAGTCTTTGCCAGTCTTGGTATTACACTTGCGTCCATCATCAAGTGGCACTTGACCAGGAAGAACAAGAAGATGAAGGCTGAAGCTGACCGTCTCGGTGTTGAATTCAATCCCTTCACCACTTAATCGGTACAGGAGAATAACGGGAAATAGGACAGTTCGCAGATTGAATGGGCAATTTTAGATTGAGGAATAGCACGTCTAATAAGTATATGATATATGAATAGAAATTTTATTACAGCTACGAGAGGCTACAAACTCAAGACAATTGCTTCTTGCCAGTTTTTGGCTGAATCCCAGATAGCAAGAGACTTAAGATCCTAATTAATAAAAACATGGTAGGCTATTCACCCTAGTTGCATGCACTGATACGTCTATCGATCCTCATAAACATCTCCTCTCTCCACCCAAGAAATGCAATGTGAGTTGCAGCCGGCCCAAGCACCGGTTGCGCTACCAATACTGCTAAAGAAGTCGTCAAAGCTTCCTTACTAGTGATGTATCCTAAGCGTCTCAGATCAAGTGTTCGGTAAATGCTATTGGCAAGAACAGAAACAGCATTCAAGAACATGTCGCGCTGCAGGAATACATGAATCTTGTCTGAAGGATCAGACGGAGATGCACCAGATACTAAATATCTGATACTGCCGAAAACACCAGAAAAGCTGAGGCTTGGACTTGATGCTGTGCTGTAGAGAGTGTAGATATGGACAAGCGCCGTCGCGGCGGTTCCCACGACGTAAACAGATCTCAGTAGCGACTGAGTTTCGGCCTTTCGTTTCCTGTTGGAAATCTCTTTCGAGGTTTTCGACCGAGGCTGAGAAGCCACATTTCCGATCCTCTGTCTGCGTAGAACTGTTGAGAAACCAGCAGTAATGAGACCAACGTAAACGGGGAATGGCTGCCAAAGTGCAGTGAACCTCTGCCAAGTTGCTTTGTTCTTGAAAGGCCAGAGCATCAGCGCAGTGGGCACGATATATCCAAGGGCGATACCTGGCACGAAAGATTCTACCACTTCCTTATCGATCGAACGGTCGGTTGTTGGGCTGATAGAGCCCATGAAAACGCTCTCGCACACTGAAATCAAGTGATATAGAGGTGCAATGCGTCCGACCGCCTTAATTTGGTAGATGGTACTGAAGATCGACGAACTAAATCACAGCTTGGTCAGCTCTTCTCCCTCACTATGTCTTGTTATTGCACGACTTACAAAGAAGTAAGAAGACCATTTGAACCAACTCGATAGCTCTCCAAAGTCCAGTCAAGCGTAGTCGACAGCAACAGCGGGGTGAAAGAAATCCACTGCAGGTTCGCCTCCATGTTCCCGGAAGCGAGAGGGACTCCGAACACAGCAACCAAGTGTTTCAAGATTTTATCCACGGTTGTAAACCCCGTGTAATGCTTCACCAGAGGCTCGCCCCCAAAAGTAGTTGGAATCTCCAATGGCCCGAGAATCTGCGTCGCAAGGCGGAATATCGCTGCCTGGCCTATCACTCCTAGACCTGTAGGAAGCCAGGTCCAAGAAAGAGGTTGAGACGGTAGCTCATCATTAAAAGGTACCGTATGTGCTCGTCGAGGCACAGGAATGCTATTGATTCGTGTTGCACCGACGACTTTGCGAGCGCCTAGTTGAAGTACAGTTTGGGTGCTTGATAGACGAGCCAAGATTGGACCAATAGTTCCTAGGAAAGGTGTTGCCATAGCCTGCATTTGCTGCGTTTTGTGCGCGTCGTTGACGAGCCATTGAACTCTCTGGAACCGCTCTTCTTGTACTGCGGTGAAGGCAGCCTCGATTTGAGCATTGCTCCAGTCTGAACAACTTTCTGAGGTTAGGTGGTTTGCGAGAGACGCGGCAGTCTCAATGGCAGAATTACCGCCGTGACCAGTCAGAGGTTCGAACTAGGAGTTAGGATTAGCATAAAGAGGCAGATACTGAAAGAGAACATGTACCTTATGAGCAGCATCGCCGACGGTGATGATGCGTTTATAATGCCACTTTTGGAATACATATTCATGGAGCGGCGTCAGAGTAGAGCTCGTTCTAGCTCCATACAGTTGACCGAAAGTGACTTCGGGAGTGATCTGATCAGATGCATGCTGTGCGGCCAGTTCCTCCTCATCAACTTTTGTGTATCTTGGGATATCATGACCGTAAAGAGGAACATGCAATTTGACAAATAGGAACCAATAGAACTTCCCTCCAGGTCCGACCAAAACCAGATAAGAGAATTTGTCGTTGTAGATGTAGTGGCTCCCTTGGATGAGGTCCTCAAGGGGGCGTGAGATGCCGAATATACACTTGTAGTAGCACGGTACGTTTGACCACTCATCAGCAGGAAAGTATCCTGGCGACGCGATACGCCACATTTCCTTTCGGACGGTACTGTAGATCCCATCGGCCCCAACGAGAATATCTCCTTCGAAAATCTTGCCTTTATCTGTGGTTACTTGAATGCCGTTATCTAGCTCCAGAACCGAAACCACTTTCTGACCAGGGTGTACTGAGGCTTTTGATTCGAGCTTGTTGTAAAGAACCTGCATCAGCATCTGCCTGTCGATGAAGATAGTGGGATAGCCGTGTCTGTTCAGTGTCAAAATTTGAAGACTTCTTTCTGGGACTCTTTCTGTGGCCTACCTCTCAATCAAATGATCTTGGACACTGCTATGATGCTTAATCACTGAACCGTCGGGATATCGTATGTAGGTATTGTTTAGTGGAATGTCAACCAGTGACATAAGTTCATCGGCGCAACCAAGTTGATCAAGGATACGAAGTCCGCTTGACTGAAGACCGATACTTGCGCCAACTTGCGGTGCGATTTCGTCGTGAGATTCTAGCAAAACGTAGCGTATGCCGGCCCTTTCCAGCATATTAGCGAGGGAAAGGCCGGATATACCTCCTCCCGCAATAATGACTGTCCGCTCAGACTTTTCCTTCATTTTGTAGATTAAGTAATAAATGGAGATGGTTAAGTTCGTTGGTGTAGACTGGCAGTCTGCTTCAGAGCTCTTATGGTTTTGCCGAGAGGTCGCAGACGAAAAGGAGTCCAATCACGGAAGTTACTAAAAAGCCGATTTCCGGTCATCGGACTCTCGGGCTATCTTGGCAAACGAATGTCGAGCATAATAAGGAGCATTGCGTGGTCAATTCCACTACCGAAACGACTGTAATGCCAGTGCGGTGCAGTGCAGATCATTTCTTCATCTCATTGAAACTCGCCATTTAGCCTCGGTAGATCCACAGGGCCATGTATCATGGCCATTCAGGGAGTAACATAAGTCCCCCTCAGGGTGTAAGAAGACTTCTGACGTTGTACTGAGATATCAAAAATACTTAGTTTAAGATCCTCTATATGTATACTAAATTATACTAAGTTTACCTAAGGCATTTTGTTACCTAGGATAGAGGTCCTAAGCTTTATTGCATCCCTCGGTCCCATCTGCCGAGTGACGCGTGTGGAGATCCCCATAAGCTATGCAAGGGCCCTGGAGCTTGAACATTGTGTTCCCTTATAGGAAACTCCATAGAAACTCTATGGATAAAAATGAATTCGGTTGATATTCCGTATGTCTTATCTAAGTATAAGTTTTACTAAATCCCTAAGAGCGACTAGATAGAAGGAATATTACCTAAAATCTCGTTTAAGATAGCTTCAAGATTATATAATAAGTTTATATTCTAAATACTTTAAGTTCTTTTCCTAAGCAAGATAATTTTATTTAGTTACTTACTTAATTACACTCTTTATCAATTATATTATTAATATAAGCCTGTAATTTTAAATATTTCCACCAAGAGATAAATTAGTTATCATTTTCTAAATATACATAACCTCAATATAAGAATATCGCTCCTATAATAGCATTACGGTTTATTACCCGGTATACACACACCTGAGCATCAGCGTTTGCTGGAAGGACATAGACTAAGACGGATTAGGAAGCATTTTGCGGGCTATGGCAGCCTTAACAAAAGATGATCGGCATCCGTATAACCGATCGACATCTCACTCTATCCTGTCATGTCATTACACTATCATTAAAACTTGAACCATGGTTGGAGTTCCAGGACGGTCGAAGGCTTGCCATACATGCAAAAGGCGTAAACTTGGTGTAAGAACTGCTTACGACCGAAGATCATACCCAACTACTAACTAAAGATCCCAAGTGCGATCGACTTCGACCATCCTGTCGCCGATGTATGAGCGCTGGCCTGAGCTGCGAAGGGTACGAGAGGGCTTCTATTTTCGTCAACAGCACCCAAGGCAGTCATAGAAATTTCTCGCCTAGACCGTACTCGCCACGTCAGCTTTCAGAACACATCGCAGCGTCGACACAAGCAGCATCGCCTTTACTTGACATATCACTTGAACGTACAGCGGCAGAGGCCAAGTATGTCTTCCTGTACTGGAGATTCCTGCTCCCCAAGAACGGCCAACAATTTCCTCTGCAAGCGGCTAGGCATTCCACTACAGGTTGGACGCAAGTTGTGCAAGAACTGTCGCAGAAGAATGATGGAGTTCGCGTGGGACTACTTGCCAACGCTCTAGCTTTGGTTGGTCAGCAAACAGGGCAGACATCTGTCGTCGCAGAGGCGTGGCGCATGTACTCCCAGACCTTGCAGACTCTAGCTCGATCACTACCGCACGTCTCGGAACAGGGAACAGCAATAGACGCCAAACTTATGACCTCGGCTCTTTTAGCGGCCTTCGAGGTATTTTCTCCCTTGATTTTCTTGGTGTGCCATGGTTACTCACTAGGATAGCTGCTTCAGGTATCTGATGACCGTCGATCGTGCCTCCACGGTATGACCTGGCTTCGACACTCGACGGGGCAAAAGGCCATCATCCTTGCCAATGGTCCGGAGAGCTATGTTGAAGGCCATGCTCACCAACTATTTGTCGATGGCCGCCTCCATCTGGTATGAAATACTGATGAATCACTTGTGCTTCGGACGCTAAGATCCCTTAGATATATCTCGAAATCCATAATCGCACACGGTCCCCTTTCAATTCCATAGAGTGGAAGTCAATTCCGTGGTCCAAAATAAGTAAGAGCCCAAAGGACGAATTAGTGGATATCCTTCTGGAAATTCCTGGTCTCTTGGAAGATCTCGGTCTTCATCTTAACGACCAGACACAGGAACAATTGCAGGCGAGATGCCGGATATGCGACACCCAACTACGCCGTTGGTCCACTTCGTCCGGTGAAGCGTGTGTCAGCTTTGCAGATCGACTGCTATCGACCAACACATCTCAAGTCTCCGACCCCTCACCAGAGGACTTCGCCATGGCCCATTTGAGCATGATCTACTGGGCCACATGCAGCATTTTGTACCAAATCATGCATCGTACGGCCGATGACGACACTGACCCCTGGCTATACTGTCACAAGATCTTACTCATGGTTGCTTTCTTTCAGCGGCCCGACATGGGAGCCATTTTCATCAACTTTGTAGGGTTCCCGGTAGGCGTGGTAGTTAGCTTTCTTGCAAGAGATGTAGATCCCCGCGCTGCGGATTTGAGGGACTTACTCCAGAATATATTTCTGAACCAGTACTGGGGCAGTCAGCTACGGGCGTTTCTTGAAACATGGCCCTGGAAGGATCCCGGCGAGACACGAGTTATCACGGCCAGGGCAAGGCGAAGGGCTCAGTAAATGGCAGTAAAATAGTATCTTATACCTCGCTTACTCTACATTTACGCTCTCAATTAACAAGCCGCTTCCAATCTGCTTAGAGCTCTGCCCCGGCTTCTGCCTTCGAGCTGCGTCAAGTTCCTCCCCCGAAGGCATGTTGACAATCATCAAGTATAAAATGTCCTAGTCCACATTGTCAATAAGCTATCATTCAAAACCACATAGGCGACAACTTACGCGATTAATCCGGCGCTGGCGATGTTCCACGAGCTCTGACTGCTGTTGAAGCTGTTGTAGTTGTAACTCATAAGCGCTTTCATATTGCTCGATGTAGCTCCGTTTCTGCTCAGGAGTGAGGCCCATGCCTTGCAGTACTGAGCCTAGGTTGGACATTTGAAAGGCCTGTTGGTCTCTAATAGCTTGCTCTTGCTCGGCCATGACAGAGCGCATGCTTTCCACCTGTTTCTCGCGGTCTGGCGTGAGCTTGCCTCCAGATAAGAGACCAAGAAGACCGCCATTGGAGGCAGGATGATTGGGGTCTAGGTAACGATTCGAGAAAGGCTTTTGAGGCGGAGAGGAAAGCACATCTCCTTTGCTTTCGGCAGCCTTGATACCCGTGAGCGATGAGCAAAGTCAAGTATGTTTGACTTACATAGCGTGCCTGAGCTCGCCGATCAAAGTAGTCATTCAGCCTAGCAAAGACCTTTTTGTTCGTGGCCGCCTCTGGCGTTGCATGCGGTGCGGCAGGATATACCAAAGTAGCCACAGAGTCCGGAAGACTTTCTTGGCCATGAGATATACCAGCTTGGGGGCTATGTAAGTTTCTTTTTACCTTCGATGCGATTCCCGATCCAGTTGAATGTTCTTGGTTCATCACAGCCTTCACTGGATCAATCTTTGCCTTTTCTCCTGTGGTGATAGGCTTATAAGACATGACTAGACAGTATAGGCCCCGTGGCTGGAAGAAATTGGCATTGACGCGATCCATGAATGAATTAGTCCTGAATCCAACAAGCTATCAGTCACAAGAGACAAGCTGCAGACAAAAGAATCATCAACTTACTTCCATCGTATCTCCGCCTTGGCCACAATGCCAGCCACTATCTGTACTGCAGCAGAAGCACCCAAAGCGATATGATTAGGAATGAAACCAGTCCCCATGGCAGCAACCTGAATGGCATAGAGCCACTTGGATGCTTGGACAACCTTGTTAGTTGCTTGAATAAAAGCTAAGAATGCTTCTTCATCGATACCGAACGATTGGAGATCAGGGGCATATGCTTCGACGAAACCGCGTTCCTTGTTTCCAGTGCGTCTTTGAGGGATGACGATTGGGTTAGCCAGTGAAGGCGCTCTTAGATTAACGACTGGGCGCGGATGATCGACTATGAAGCTTTCTAAAGCTGAATCAGGATCCTGCTCCATTGCAGTTGTGCCTTGAGGCTCTTCATTGGAGTCGCTCTGATGAAGCACGGTGTTACTGTTCGGAGGCATTATGGACAAGTGGTGAAAGAAGAGTCGCTGAATTCAGTAACATTCCACAAGAGGGATGACCGCATTAAATACTTTTGCCATGCCAGTCAAGCCTGGGGCGGTTTGAACCATGCACCAGTTACGTACCAACTCAGTTGGATTATCATTCTTAAAGGCCTGCGAACACGGCCGGGGTGTATGATAGCGCTTACATCGCGGGATCGATCTAGTAAATATTCAATAAACCGTGCCTTGGATACTTCTTCAACGAGATATGTATTTAATAAGTAAGTAATATAGATAAGTTGAGGTTTCATATTTTTTAGTCTTTCTAAACAATCAATGTATAAGAGAAACAAAGCTGGTTCACTCTAATACAACTACAATTTTCTTTCCAGATGTCTCGTTTCGCACCTCATAAAGTGCCTCAGAAATGCTTTCTAGACCCGAGCCTATAACTCGAATTTCCGAAGGCAAGTCATACTCTCCAAGTTCTAGTGCTTCACTCAAATACGAGGCAATCTTTCCCTCAACATCCCACTCCATGATATCCGTCCCAAAAACAAACTTGCTTCGGACTCCGCTGCTCATGACCTTGAGTCTGTTTGTTGAGGACATCCAGAGATACTTTGCGACGAATGGGACCATGGATAACTTGCTCGTTGGTGGCGACGCTGGCATATCAAGGGTGACTTGGGCTACTCTCTTTGCAGCGCCAGGCATCATTTTGATGATGTCGACACATTTTGCCAGGGATCCTTGGCCGATGGCCACGACACCTGCACATTTCTTGTCTTTTAGACTTGTAACGATATCGTCTATGACTGATGAGCTGCGATAGTCGAATACTGCTGATGCGCCGAGGCTGCGAACGGCATCCCAGTTCTTGGGTGACGCTGTGGCGATGACATTGTATCCTGCTGCGACAGCAAGTTGTACAGCATTCTTCCCAACACTCGTGCTAGCTCCCCAAACCAGGACTGTCTCATCGGTGGGTTTGCGAAGCGCCTTGGGCTGAGGCATTTGAAGCGCGAGTTGATCTTTCTGGAAGAGTGCGCATGCAGCGGTGACCGCAGTAAGTGGCAAGACGCTCGCGTGAGCGCTCTCAATGCCCGTGGGGATTTTGATGGCCAAATGCTCTCTGATCACCACGAGCTCCTGGAAAGCGCCCTCATCAGGTCTTCGTCCGCGCTTATCCATACCAGCTGCCAGTCCCACTATCCTATCACCTTCTTTGAATTGAGTTACGTCAGTCCCAGCTTTGATAACTTGGCCGGCGACATCGTAACCGAGAATGAGAGGATATGTAAGCCACTCAAACATCATGTTGCCCATGGACTGTTTGACAGCATCAACTGGGTTGATAGCAACGGCTTCTGCTCTGACGAGTAGCTCATTTGGTCCAGGCTGAGGAACGGGTGCAGATTTGACCTCAATCAGTGGACTGTTGGGTCTGAGAAGGTAGGCGGCTTTGTTGGAGAGTTCCATTGTCGAAAAAATGACAGGATTTGGGTCGAGATAAAATTGAACGTAGAAGATTTATTGTTTCTTACCCAGACCATTTCTGGCTCCTGTGAGTCTTATATA
Organism: Fusarium sororula; assembly: GCA_017579625.1. NCBI lineage: Eukaryota > Fungi > Ascomycota > Sordariomycetes > Hypocreales > Nectriaceae > Fusarium > Fusarium sororula. The sequence goes on from JACWFA010000020.1 coordinate 673,125, forward strand.
CTGCAAATTCCATAGTCAATGACGAAAGTAAGCAAAGTCGATTTCGTGAGCATCTGCTTATTTCTACGAATTCTGACACTATTCCCGCCAGAAAATGCGAATCCGAGCCTCAACGCGCTGCTTTCCGCTTTGGGATAAGACTCAACCGATCTCTGTTAATCTAGCCTCATCTATTGGCTTGGAATCCGACGCTGACCCACTCCTGTATTTAGTTGAGCCAATTAAAATGCAAGATCGAAAATCAAGTTATCAGCAACCATTCCTTCCTATTGGGATCTCACTTTGTAGCGTAATCGACAGTTGCTTTGTTGATGACATATCTTGCTGTCTTGATGTTAGGCCAGGGTTTAATAATAATTTACTCTCAAGCCAGGATGAGATACGCTAAGTTTACCTAAGCCTTTGTATTACTTAGATCAGAGGTTTAAACTTTCTCCTCTACGAATTTAGGGCCTTTATACATGAAGAGTTTCGCTTCCGAGTGGTTCCCAAAGCCTTACTGTCAAGATTCGTCGTGTAAGGGTTAACTGAGGTAGAGTCTTCGTTTCTATACTTTGGCGTCATTCCTTTTCGACTTGAAGGTCAGTATTATACCGGGAATATCTCCGGTCTCAGTGATTATAATTTTGAAAATTCAGCCCATCTCTGACTACGGCTTACTGCACCACGGAGCACAATTCTGGATGTGGCCAGGGACTTATCGCGTGTACTGAAATGATTGCTATCATATTTCCTAATCTCGAAATCAATGCTTAATTTACATAAGAGCCAGGGGATCTTCGGCTTGGATTCCATGGAAGATCAGGATTCGGTGGCAGAACAAAGCTATTCCGACCTATCAGTGCAGTTCTCACGTACTCCTGGGTAAACTTACCTATTCTGTCTATTTGCCAAACCTTCATACATAAGATACCACGCTGTGAATGAAACCAACAAGCCAGTCACACCGCCGCACTTGAGAAGCACGTTATTGGGAGCTCCTGACTCTTCAGTCCAGAGGTTAGCCACCCCGAGGAAGAGCCAGGTGCAATTGACAAGAAGGCAAAGCGTCAGAGAAAAGACATTCGACTTCATAGAGCACAGAGTTATGGCCACTGAGAAGATGAAGAATCCCTACAGTATGTGAGTTTTGGAATTGCTCTGGGAGTAGGTGATGTGGCAGCGACCTACCATAAGAAATAGTCCATTGGCGTGGTTGTAGTCGGCAAGGCTTGGGTAAGCGTCCCTGACGTTGAAGCTGGGGATCATACTAATGGCAAAAGAGATCCAGAAACAGCCATACGAGCATGCAATAGTGGCGCTGACTGTATTCCCATTTGCGATATCCCTAGTCCAAGTATGAGAATCCACCTGTAAACACAATGACTAACTACTCACCACATGCCAGAAAGTAATTGAGCAAGGCCTCCATAAGCCAAAGCTGGTCCAATGACAATATTGGGAATAGTCACGCCGTGAACATTGAGGTTGACCAAGGCTGTTAAAAAGGTCGCGAAGGCAAACCCAGAGAGACCGAGGGGACCAGCGTCACCAAACTTCTGGCGAAATTCCATATCCTTTTGTCGAGCTGCTTCTTGTTGGGCTGTGGCTACGCCATACGACGTCTTCTCAGGACCATCCTCTTGTGCAGACCAGAACGCTGTCTCTTTGTCTCCACTCGATCGGTCCATTTCTGTTCGTGCGGATGACATTGTTGGCTGTTTTGTCAGATAATGAGACTAAGGATTTATCGTGAAGAAATAAAAAGAGATTTAAAGATGAAAGCTAAGGTAAGAAGGAAGGGGATCTCGTCGAAGCTTGTTTCTCTTAGTGGAGTCGGTGGATGCAGTGGATCTCCGGAGTAGAGAATAAAAATTACGTCTTAGTTTTTAATGTCTAAGCCAATAGGAGGCCAGGTCGATGGTCAAAATTAGCTGCAGTCTGCTCACTATTTGCAATACCAAATTATATACCACCGCTCCGGGGATCATATACCAACTAATCAGAGCCAAGAATGCACTAATATTACAGAAGGTATACCCCTCTAACCCGAATCCCTACCCCTAACTCGAACCCTAAACTAACCCTAATGCGGCCTCTGGCCTATAACTAACCCTAACTAACCCTAACTAATTAGCCTAATTTAGCTTAAAATAGCCTATTTTACTAGGTTAAGTAGTTAAGCTGCTATTAAGAGGTGTGGCTGTGAGCTGATAAGAGCTGATAAGAGATTTTGGCGATGTAGCCTGTGCACTGGAAAAGCAGGGCTATCTTTTTTTAACCAATTAGAAGGCTAGAAACACTCGCTTTGCTGGTGTATGATCCCCGGAGCGGTGGTGTATGATTTGGTACTGCACTATTTGTGTTTCTGGGCTTAATCGGATTGCCAAGCATATCGCCATCGCCAAGAGCATGCATCTCTATGGAAAGTCCCCGCCAGGGAAGTTGAAAGTGCTATTATTACAGCTTTCTAGTAGGTAACGCCAACATCAACAGTATAACGTGCGGACAGTTAAAGTTTCAATCTTAATAAAAATAAAGTAAATCTCTTAAGGATTAAGAAAGGCCCTATCATGAATTCTCTTTTTCACGCTTATATGGTCTATATTTATGCCTTGGATTGGGCTTCCTTCTATGGTGTAGTTATTTAATTGATTTGGAAGCCGTATAAATGTGAGCTAACTGGTTGAGGAAGTGTAGTCCGTAGTGCCCGGCAAAATCCTGCTATAAGCGCCGCAGTCCGCCGCTCGCCGATGCCTTTTCCCAGAGACATCTGTCAAGCACTTTTACCTCGTTTAGTAGACTTTTGACGCGCTCAAATGATTTGTGCTATCCGCCTCTGTTATCAGGTCCCAGGCTGGCACTGGTTCTGTTTCTGATAGATTGTTATATAGAAGTTTAAATAATAGTTATACCAAGAGTGCTCAACGCAGAAATGCGTCCACAAGAAAAGACACATAATGCAGATAGTAGCTGCCAGGACGGCTAACTCACAATCGGAACGATGAGAAGTTTCACTGTTAGAATAGATTTGCCTCCTGTATCTATCACTTCCTCGTGACACCGCTTTCATCCTCAGATATATCTTTATCAACAAACACCCACTCCTTCTTCTCACACCTGCAATTTCGCCGATGCCAGTTCCACATCACCCTCACCTGGTTATTCATCATGACCGCATCAACCTGCGCTCCAAGCCCCGTCCAAGGTATGTACATGTTCATGTCTACCCACCGCGAACTCGGCCCGTCAATCTTTCCGCCTTTCCATCCCAGCCTCCCTGCCATGTACTGCTCCCCCTCATAGAGCGGCTCCTGGGTAAATGGACACGTACCTCTCGATGCAGCAACCGGATCAGGTTGAAGACCAAAAACATCTTCTTCCCGATGTTCTAGGTCCATTACAAAGTCAACGGCTGTCTCAAGGTCGGTTTCAACGGCTTCCAGACCATTCAAAGTCCTAGCATGAGACTTGTCCGCGATAGAGGCGAAAGAAATTGGTGCGCTGAGTCCTTTTGTCTGTCCAGTAAGGACAATTAGGACTTTTAAAGACGCGATGTTTTCCAGAGCAGCGCAGCCACCCCAATTCCGGCCTGGGATAGCTATAAAAAATGCCCTGAACAGAGGACGAGTGGTATAAAATGGCGGTGTTTCGGGTTCGAGGGAGTCAAGCCGACGATTGATCATGGAATGAATGTCTGACACATGACTGATGGCAGCATCATCATTTGATGTCGGAGGCTGATCGAAAGGCTTCATTACTATTGCAATATATTCGCCATGATCGATGTCTGAAAGATATGGTTGAAACCATCGCCGATAGAGATAGTTGTGTAGAACTGGCTCCCATAGTCCTCCAATACCACCACCATTCAGGACATAAATGAGAACCGTCTTATTTCTGAACCCCAGTGCGTCGCGCTTGTCAAGGTGTGGGATTTCTCTTATTTCGGGTGAGTTGTTATCTTGACGGTATATGGCTAATCGATGGATGTGTTCCCGCCACCCGCGGAGATGGTGCAGGATCTCGTCGGGTAAAAGCTCCACTGTCTTGTCCAAAATTGCGTGGTAGCCATGTAGGGCTTCATATGGTGCTTTGTAATGCTCATCTGATGGTGGTTGTCTTGGTGTCATGTCCTTCATCATCAGGCTTCAGTGTTAAAGTATGATGGGGGCATCAAGGACGATGGTGAGGATATTTAAAACGCAGCGACTGAGTGTAATTTATGGAATTCAGATTGCCTTGATGACTCATGCTGGTAAAGTGTATCTTGGAAGTGCAAAACTTAGATTGACGACCGTGACTGGCCCCCTTCTAGAAATCTCCACAGCGGCAGAGTATGAATACTTCCTACCACAGATACAGATGAAACTCCAAATTTGCTCATGGATCACCCCCGGCTCAGGCAGAAGTATTGATTGAAACAAATTAAGAATCGAGAATCTCGCGGTCGATGACAAGCGTCCAACACGCAAAGGGACATTAAGTTCTTTATGGAACATATGACTCATTTATACACGTCTGCAGTCAGTCATCGGGATACAAGCTTTTCAGCCAAAAGCAAGATCTTAGGCAACAGTGAGGGCAATAAGTATTTTGCCTGTATGTGTTTATTGGTGTTCTTTACCTTTGTGCGCTGGAGGCTGAAGCCTCTTTAAACTACCCACAACCTTATTCCCGAATGCTAGAGGTAGACGGTACCGGTATGGCTCTGGGACCTGCTTTGTGTACAAAACGCCAAAGCATAGTTAAGAGTCTAATTAAGCATGGGATCAGGTGGTAGTCGATTCTTTGAGTGACTGAATAAATTATTAGACTAAAGACAAGATAATATAGTTATTTACAAAGCGGGCTACTGGCAACCTGGTTGCTTTTTTTAATTTTACATTTTCTAGCTTTAGTCTATAACTTTAAACCTTACTTAAAGACTTATTAAAGTAATTTAATATTATTAACTTTTATAAATTTCCTTTAGTAAATTTTTATTTTTTTAATTCTCTAGAAATAATAAAGGCTTAGATACCTATTCTTTACTTATGCCACTTCTTAAGGGTAAATATAGTGGCTTGATTCCAAGTTCTGTATGTCTTTCCCGAAACCAGTATAGCAGTATAGTGTTATAGGCATATTAGAAGGGAAGTCTTTATCTTAATAGAATAGTAGTAATTTGTGCTAAGTAGTAGGTAGGTGTAATACTTAAATACATAGCACTTTTACTAAACTTACTATATATTTAGCTTTTCTTAATCTATACTTAAGTAACTAATTACAGTTAATCCTTACTTACTAGGGCTTTGCTATAAAGAGATTCCTATAAGGAACTATTTATTTAATTTCCTAGACTAAATAGAAGTGGGTTTCCGCAAGGAGTACAATGCTGTTTTAATAAATTAAAGTAATTTAGTTAATTTAAATACAGGCTTATGTCTTAATATATAAAAAGTAAGGTAGCTTAAATAACAGGGCTTACTAAGAGTTTCTCTTAAGAAGGCTTTTAATAAGGTTACTAAAAGTTAAGAAAGCTAGTTATAAAACTTCTTTATAATAATTAAATAAAACCTTTCTTATTAAAAGATAATTTACTCTTTATAATGCGTGAGAATTATAGTCTTCCTGCATAGCGGGTTATAGTTGTTCCGGGCCTTGGTGTTTATCTTAAAACACCAAGGCCTATCTTAGAATTGATCCCTCATCCCCTTCTGAATACCCTCACATGCACACATGCCTGTGATTTAGTATCACTTTAGTAGTAAAGGTAGCTTCAAGGAGAGGTATAGGAAAAAGACTATAAGGTTAAGCTAAATAAAAAGGCTTTACCTTGCCTAGGATAATAGCTTATTAGTATTAAGGTCTTATGTAACTCTTTTCTGTATGTTATACATGATAAACAAGGCAGCTAATTCTTCTATCACGTGCCTTATCTCATAATGATTTTACAATTGTAAAGGAGGGGATTTTCTTAACTTCACAACTTCACAACTACACACCATCATTACTATCTGATTACTGCTCTGTTTACGCGTATTATATACACTACAGACTATAAAAGAATAGCCTAATAACTACTTTACACAATGGCTCCTATTCTACCTCCCTCTGAACTCGAAAACCTCGTCTCTACTGGCAAAGAACTCTATGCCAAAGTTCTTCAAAGTCTCAACAGCCGGGGCGGATACAATAAGCAACTCCCCTCTACGGAGGGGTATATTTTCGACAAGGGCAAGGACACAGATGAGGCTGCTCCAAGCAGTATGGATAGAGTGACCGAGACATTCCTTGTCGATGGAGGCTGCCCTTTCTTGGGCCATATCCTTGTTGTCATCACCAATCCTGAGTCCTACGTCTTCAAGGAGCCTCTCGAAGAAGATTATGTCCCCCCATACCAGAACTACATTCAGGAAGCGACCTGGTTTGTGTCTTCAACAAACGCAAGTTTGATGCGGCTTATGGGACTTCAAGCCATCGTTACTAGAATGACCTTATGGCTGTGATGATCTCGAACGCCGTCAAGAATCACAATGGATGCCCAGCCAATCTGGAACGTATTTGGAGGGTGAAGATTGACAACGAGGATACGACCAACCTGATTGAAGATATTGCTATGCGAAACGAGCTTGGCTCGGTGGATACCTTGGAACTTGACAGTTCGTCTGACGACTTCGCTGCTCTCCTGGCAACAGACAATGGAAGAGGTGTGGCACGCCTACTTGCCGATTACCCAGCACTATTCGGACGTAAGAAGATCATGAGCGCCAAAATCCTCCGTGTCAAGCGCGGAATGCCAGCTATATGCTTTATATTGCAGTCTGTACCCAGTGTCGACAAGACCACGCTCTCGAGAAAGGAGGCCAGGAAAGTGAGGAAGTTGCTTAAGTAAAGCCGGGTAATGGTTTGAAAATGAGACTATATATTTGTTGATATCTGGCGTGCTTTAAAGACCCAGAATGAAGGGTGAAACTGTTTGTACTAATCTATATTTATCCTGTCCTTGTTACTGTAATACATCTTGCTACTGTTTATGGCTCTGAATAACTATTAAACTTAGAACCCTTTGAAGTAAGAGGACGTTTAACAGTTTATAAACAACGATACAGGCGTGCGCAGTATTTAATACCGTCGATAGTAGCTACCTTAGGTTCTTGAGGTGTTTTCTATCTTACATGACCCTGCCTTTGTGCAGTAATCAGAGGCCACGGCCAATAACAACCCACCAGATCCGATGAAGTGCAAAGGGGATACTATAGGCATATTCACCATCGTGGAACATAGATGCTCTCGTAGTGCCCGAGCGGAACAGGGTACCGATTATAATTCCCATATTTTCAAAGGTAACAGAGGTTCTTCTCAGATGATAAGGCATAACCTCAGCTGCATGCATCGGCGCAAAGAAAAAATAGAAGCCATAGCAGATGCATTTGACTATCTCGTTTAGTAGGTTTTCGCACCGGACAAAGATAGCGTAGAAGTAAAAGGCATGTGTTGTGTATAGTATATTCTATGAATCCCTAATATGTATTGTAAACAGTTATAGTAAACGAATAGGTAGGTCATTTAGCAATCTCATTTTATTTCGAATAACCACTGATCATTTCATAGATAAGCGCAACCATCGCCGCAAGCTAAACATATTCAGTTCATGAAAACAGCTTGGGTTTCCTGATATACTTACAAACGCTACCAGAGTGAACTAGGGAGCAGAATTATCGTCTATGGGCGGTGTATCTTGATCCATTCTAAGTTTCTAGATCTTCAGTTAGTCCTGACCGTGCATTTGTATCACTTGCCACTGGAGCCATCTACCTGCACTCTAGCATCCAGAATCTCAAGATGCCTTTGGATATCGCGAAGTTCTAAATGACTCTTTTGAATCCGCTTTAACGGTTCAGATTGATAGAAACCTTCCCAAAGAGGATGTCCCGGAGGACTGTCTGATGAACTATATAAGTCCTTGGTTAAGAAGTAGTCAACTTTCTCTAATAACCTAGAGTTGTAGTACAAAACGTATTCCAGAACATCTGAAATGCGGATTATCGAAAATTCGCTTGTACTCTTGTCCTGGTAAATAAAGTCAGCTATCGAACTGTCGGAGAACCAGGAGTTAGCTTACAAAAGACATGAGTCTATTTCCAAATTGTAATTGGATTTGGTGGTGATATTCGGTAATTTTCTCCAGACTCTTTGCAAGTGCTTCGAGGGCATATTGTCTTGGCGATATAGGCCTCTCAATTTCCTCTGAATCGCCTTCGGCCTTGGTTCTTAACATCATAGTATAGTCAGTAAGGCCGTCATCCAGGCATGCTGCTGTCCAGTATCGTTCACTTCTGCCAATAACTATCACAGAGCATAGACCTAGGTAAATGTAGCTTCCTTCAGTCCAGGAACTTGTATTCTGATCTGCAAAGTTGCGAGGCTGCTCCTGACAGAGAAATGAAAGACTGTAGATAAGTCGAAAACCTGGGCTTTTCGCGCCAGATCTCTTGTCGAGGTCAACACGACTGGTAATAACAAGAAATGGCAAATTGATTTCTATACTGAAATAGGCGCTTCCAAGCCAAGTCTATCGGCATATGGTTATGTTAAACCTTGAGTCTCTACTTGAGAGATGAATGATAGTCACTTACGTCTTCGGTTAGATTTATCATTGGGTCTGGCTGCTTGGTGACGTAGCTGAAGAAGAGCTGCTGAAATCTTTCCATTGGAAACCGGGAGGAAGCCTTGTAAGGTGCCATGATACCTTCAGGATCAGGGTTCTTGATGTAACTATATCTCAAATCAGTCTAGTGACCAAGAATCTTTCCTCCGGGGACTGTACAGGCATCGAGGTGTATAAGCTTCGTTATCATGGCCATGAGATGATAGTTTCTAGCAAAGTTCTGTCAGCAACCAACCAAACTGGGATTGGGGTGTTCCCTAGTCTTCTGGCCTGATTCATACCTTTCCTTGAAGTAGCGCGGAGAGTTCACGTCTACCAAGCGCTTTGCCTTTGTTCATCCGAGGCCCAAAAATGTCAACCATCCATGCTGCAGGCGGCGGGCCGTCATTTCCATTGTGATTACAAGTCTTCATCGGCTCGGAATTTTCTGCCGTCGCCAATGAATTGTCACGGCTCTGTACACTTTCCGTCATCTGACCGTCGTCGAGGCCGGTTTGGGGATGTGATAACATGAGAGCCATAGCCTCAAAGAAGGCACACTCAATATCTCTGAACCTAGCGATGAGGAGTTTGTCGCCTTCCGGCGAATGGGGTTTTTGACCAAATCGATTGCTCCAGCGATCAAGAGGGACTGGGCCTTCCTTTTGAACAAGAGGATTGAGGATGCTTACAATGGGCTTGTCGATTCTCCCCCATCGAGTGGCCTTTGCTGATTTTGGGATAATCTGCTGATGGGTCTCTTGGCTCAATCGTATAGGAGGATCGCCTAAGGTCCCCGAGTCACGGTCTTCTAAGCTTGTGGCCACATTTTCAAGCACGCTCAATCTCATAGCTGAAGAAACATCGATTTGTATCTGGCAGTTTCCTTTCTGGCCAAATCTGACCTCCAGATCATGCAAGAGGCTCACGATAGGAACCATATACCAGATGTTCTTTTCGGGACATCCCAGGATAATATACCCAGCAAGCAATCCAGTCTGCCGATCAAAAACGGCTGAGCCAGAAGTTCCCTTTGGTATAGCATTGTTACACTCGATGCAATACAATGTTTGGAATGCCTTTGAGCCCCGAGATCGTAAAAGTGACGGTGCTGGGAATACCAGCCCTTCGATGTACCCAAGTGAGGCTGTGGCAATGAAAATAGGCCGAGGTTCTGTTTGCTCTTGCAGGTCGAAGGCTTCAGATACCTGTACTAACTCGGCGCTCTTGGGCATGCAGACCCCTGCCAGGATATCTCCGTTTATAGGAATGAGAAGATAGTCCATTTCCGTGGAGATTTGGCAATTCTCTGATGAGGGTGCGAAACCCAACGACGAGGAGGCATGATCAACGAGGAATTTCTCAAGGACTGGGCGTTCTGAAACATGGGGGTGTGGTGAAGAAGGCGGACGAACTGATTTGTCTATGGGCTTTTGGTCGGTAGAAGCTGCTTCTGTGATGGCTGTGCCACTTCCGTCCAGATGAGTAGTAGCCTCGAAGGCTGAACTGCTTGATAAGGATTCGGGAGTGTCATCGTCAGAGACATCGGGTGTACTGTTGCGGCCCTCTGAAATATCCCAAGAGGCAACCTCTTCGTCTACAGAACAAGTACTGTTGGCATCATCATCACTTTCGTCATCCCAGTCGTCCCAGTCATCTGTTATGCTTTCAGTGGCATCATCGATATCTTTCTCCTGAAAGTCGACCACGTGCGCCACAGTGAGCTGGTAGGTACGGCCATCGAGGCTGATCAGCGGTCCTGCCGTAGCGGTCTGAAATCGCACGTCTCCTTTTCCAGACACCTGGCGTGCTTGTACTTGACGACACAGATAGCTATCGCCCGTGTTGGATGGGAGTATGCGAATAGTCTTATATTCGTCGTTGGAAACCTTCTTACCCTTGTCTCTCTTTTGTAATCCTAGTTCATATTCCGATTCCTTTTCATCTTGCATAGTCTGCTGAGGTTCACAAGCTGTCTCTGGCAGGGTTGCTTTGCTGACTACTTTGAAGCGATCGAGAGCTCCACCTGGCTGGAACATCGGACAGCTGCTAAGAAGATCGCGTGTGAGCTTCCGTATTCTGCGATCGCTGCATGAAACCACGACGAATGTTTTTGCGTCGTTATTTGCGGCCCCGATTCGATAAAGGCCTATCCAAAGGTTGTGGCTGGACTCTGGAATACAAGAGTGTCTAAGAAGGTTCTGAATATTGGATCGATGGGTGTTGAAAAGTGTGAGATCTTCGCCATGAGCCATCCAGACCTTTTGCTTACCGAAGAATGACTTAGGCTTAGAAAGAATGCCGGAATAGTCCATAACTTGACTTATAGAGCAGAATCCGCCCCAGACGAGAACCAGGACGACATTAAGAGTCGAATAATGGTGGAGAATCAAAAGGTGTACGAGTTAATTAAACGCCGCTTAAAAACCGAAGAGGGGTTTCGATCATTGCGAAGGGGAGGTAACAGAACAGTCGGGAATTAACAAAAATGTCAGTAATTGGTTGGTCTCTGGTGACAATCTTACGCCCGGCTGCTGTGGCAATTCATGCCCAAGGCTGCCAGGCATCATTGAGGTGCAGGAAAGTTGAAGATCCCATCCAATGATGCAGTGCTGAGGACGCCACATTGTGATTTGTATAGCCATTGGGCGACAATTACACCGCACTTATACATGATGTGATGTGCGACAAGGCAGACAGGATTGGCTGTCTAATTTGTTAGCGGCCTCAAGTTAAAAACCAAGATCTGGCTGAGGGCAATGTTCATTGTGCTCGCCAGATAGATGGCAAAGAATCATTCCTTCCTACCAATCACGCTATCTACCATGTCCTTAGCATCGACGCTTCTCGGGGATTTACCTAGTTCCTTTCAGTTACTAAATGGTGACAACGTGTCGAAACTCGACTTCAGGGCATACGAGGCATATGTTGAAAGACAGCAAAAGCTATTTAGTGAATTGAGTTCGTCGGCAGTCCATCCCCACGACACTTTATCACTCGGACAGGTGTCGGATCAAATTCGAAGACATAAACGGCGGGACCAAGCTGTTTCATACATATACACATCAACTGGGCACAGCGACGTAAGCGCTTGTCAAGGAGCCTTGAACCTTGTGGCTCGACTTATCCTGATGATTGAAGTGGGAAGTTTAGAGAAAGCTTCCGGGTTCATGCACCAGTCTGGCCCCAGGCCACTACCCCTCTGGGATGAAAATTCTTTGGAAAGTCTAACTCAAAGGTTGTTCCCAATCTCACAGCACCAGTCCTGCAGTGGCATGACAATGACACCGGAGTTCTCTGGCTGGAGTCTTGAGAACGTTGCCGGTATCAAGATCGAGTTCACCGACAACCTTGCCGATCATTTGCGTCTTACCAACAACAATACGCAAATGTATGTCTTCCACCACGTCGCATTCCTTGAGGCCCAGAGACATTGGTCGGTTAGTAGCTTTTCTGTATCCACACTTGGTCTAATTTTCCAAAGCACACAACCTACCCTCCCCCAAGGGTTGGCAGAAGAAACTCTGAGAACTCTGGCTATTCTCTTCCCCCAGTCCCATCACTGGGCAGCATTACGGTCCAACCGAAAGAAACAATTCTGGCTAGAAAGGCTCTGTACGCACTCCACCCACGTGATAGATCCCCAGCTAGCTTGGTGCGGGACTCCCAGCGGAGAAAGCCGATATCTCTCCAACTTTTGCTTCTGGCGAGATCGATTAGTAATATTGAAGGAAGAATTTGACCATTCAACGCCAGATTCATTCTCTCAGTGGTGGTATGACCGAAGGAATGGAGTGCAATGGCATAACTTTTGGGTAGCAATAGTTGTTTTGGGACTGACAGCTGTGTTTGGACTGATACAGTGCATTCTTGCGTCAATCCAAGTTTACAAAGCCTATCATCCCTAGATTACTGTCTCAACTATAGCTACTCAATCGAGACCTTAATATCTCACCTCGTGAGGCTTTCCAGACGCCCAGTCCACCTCGAACTATGGAATTGTTATTACTTGCCAATAATCAGACCGATGGTTGTGTGTAGCTGCCGATGGTATTATGTTCTGGTCTTTTGCCATGACGATTGTAGAGTGGCTTGAGACCCCCAATGGACAGACGTCCAGCAAAACATCAACCCGCTGGCAGAGAGTTTGGGCGGCTAGGAGGTGCAAGAAGACTTCTGACATTGAACTGAGGTACGAAAAGTACTTAGTCTAAGATCTTCTAATTTTATACTAAATTATACTAAATTTACCTAAAGCTTTTTGTCCCTTATAATCAAGGTCCTAAGTTTTATTATATCCCCCCAAGCGATAAACTCCTGTTGTAAATGCATTTTTCCAGTTAGTAGCCTTGGTCCCATAGTCCAGTTTCGAAAAAGTCGTGTGACAGCAACTCGATATTGAACAAATCTAGATCTCCAGGCATAGTAAACAAAGATTCCATACCATCTTGACCAGATGCCGTTGGCTCGCTTGTCTGACCAGAGTCCTGGTCGTCGTGCAAAGGCATGACAAAATGGCTTTTGAGATACATCTCAGAATCTGGATTTTTCTCAGAAGCACCGCCAGTCCCTGACCCTGAGTGTGAGGAGCTAATCTGAGGGGACTGAACCCTAGGAGTCAACAGTTCCCAAAGCCATGCGGATTGAAACCTGATGTTTGTGCCCTCATCTGAGTGCTGTCGGCGGTTTTCGTTCGCCAGTGCCTCCAGTTTCCTCAGTGTCTCAAGCTAAACCCATATGTAAGCACTCATCTGACATCCAAATGACAGGTAGCGTACCTTTTGGTTGACGTGAGGCCAAGTTACAGCAACATGGCTGAGAAACACATCGCATTTACCTAATTCTTCACGAGCCCGTCGCGAGATCTTGGGATCCGATGAGAACTGAAAGAACCACGACACAGTCGCAGCTGCAGCTACAAAGTCTGCCACCATCGGATCGACTATACCCATCAGATCCATAAACGACTGGAGAATCCGAAACAGGGATCCTGTGTGAAATAGCGCCATATCAATCCTCTGTTGAAGGAACAGACACGATGGAGGAACATCCCTGGAGGATCTGAGTAAGAACAAGTGGACGAACGGGTGGTTTAACACGGCGTGGATGGCATGCCAGATAATTTGGCTAGCCATGAATGGATCCCAGTATTCGCGATGTGAAGATATTTCTGCTGTAGTTCGGCTCGGCAGAAGAGCCTTGGAGAGAAAATAGCTTGAATCGATTAGAGCTTCGTGCTCTATCATCTCAATATTTAGCTTTGTCTGCGTTGAGTCTGGTGACCAAGGTTTCTCAGTGACGCCTCGCCGTAGACCATGGAGGTAGAATCGGAGCTTTCCCCATATCGACACAAGACGAATGTGAACGCCAATGATACCGGGGTCACTGCTCAGGATGGTTCTGGGTTGTGCTGTATCTAACTGTGCGCGTTCTGGTATGGCAGTTGAGAGTGTCGATTGAGGTGCAAGGGGCTTCGGAGCGCTAATGGGAAATTCAGGAACTCCGGGCCCAAAAGCATCTGGCATCGTAGGAACAAAAAGTCGTTCTAGCATGAAAACACTCCAGTGGGCTCTAGATACGGAGTCATCAGTTGAAGAAGGTTTGTTGTCAAACAAGAGGACTCGTAAGGCCTCTAGTCGTGCAGCAGTACCAGTAGTCATCCAGGCTCGTACGAGTTGTTGATCTAGAATCCCGATGAGCTCCTGACTTCATGTGAAGGCACGTGTCTTACTGTTTAGATGCTTCAGAGCGATAAGGCAAAGGGATTGTATGACTTCTGGTGATACATTCCCCTCAGAAGCCAAATTTCTCACGGCCTCCTCCGCCTTTTGGGTGTAGAAGTCTCTTGCAAATGTTGTTTGACCATCGTAGAAATGATGGGTAGAAAACATTAGAGTGAGAGCCATAAAGCTCCAAAGTAGAAAGTGAGGGCCGTTAAGTAGTTGCTCCTCGAGCCTATCTAGCTTGAATAGCGGCAGAGGTTGAAGGTGTATCTTGGTTTCGTAGACTTTAACGAAGTGTTTAAGAGCCTCCTGGGTTGGCTGGGGTCTGAGATGCGTACCTTGTATCAGCTAGGCGTGTTGCAACTTCTGTAATTGAGTAGTGGCTAGTGCAGAGATACTAACCTTTCCAGTGAGAACTTTCGGTTCTCAAGCTCATGCTGAGGGATGTCTTGCGGCGATGGTAGGACAACAGGTAATGTAGATTGGTAATTGGGAGCACATTCATGCGCAGCAGGATGCTCGTCAGTTTGAGCGAGCTCTTCTGCCTTTCGCTTGTGGGCCCTTGCTCTCTTAGACTTGGCACTGCTTGCTGGTCAACTCGCGGTGATTATTACGGCACGATTCAACTAACGATGACTTGGTTTTTGCCCTTGGCAAGTAAGAACATGGGAGACTCAGACGTAGGCAATACGAACATGTAGGTCTTTGACCATCACACTTCATCTTTTTGCGTCTACATGGCTCGCAGGCGTGTCGCGTCAGTTGTTCCTGAGTTGATGGCATGTTTCCTGTGTGTATCCGCAGGTATAGAGTGCATGTTGATTGTTATTGGGGAAGTGGACGAATTCAGTGGGTACGGGATATTGAAGTTGGTAGCAATAATGATGAGTCAGCCGTAACTATGGGTACGGAGAATGATCAGGGGGCAAACAGACCAATCCCTGGTCTCGGGATACTGGCGTCTCAGTGGTAGCTACTTGGAGCCTAACATGGGATAGCTGAAAATAGATAGATAACAGTTAGGGCCAAAGTCACTGTTTAGATATGGCTGTCCGCGATCCTCCGGACAATGGGTATGGAAAAAGACAGGGATTGCGACAAAAGGTGCAAAATCACTTACAAGTTAATTATATAAATCATCAAGTACTTCCTTACTGCGATGGTCCCTAAGGCCTGTACTTCTCATTCATTTCCAATACACGATATACAGAACACTCCGTTACTCCCAAAGTTATTCATCCACAGCGAAACACGGTCACGAAACCACCGTCTGGCAAAATGACACAAACCAAGTATGTCGAGAACAACTGCGTTATCACGGATAGAAACGGCATCGTTGAGAACATCCACCGCGTCCATGTCGCAGTTACAGACTCTCACGGCAACATCCTTTACGCCGTTGGCAACCCTGCTCGGGTAACTCTAGCCCGGTCGGCAGCCAAGCCTGCACAAGCTCTCGCCGTCATCGAGACGGGCGGTTTCCAAGACGCAGGCTTTGATGAAATCGACCTTGCCCTCATGTGTGCGTCGCATAACGCCGAACCAAAGCACGTTGAACGTGCTAGAAGCATGTTGGTTAAGATCAAAGCGCAAGAGAGCGACTACCGCTGCGGTGGACATGCTTCGCTAAACCCTGCTGTCAACCAAGACTGGGCCCAGAAGGGGTTGGATGTCACGGGAGGGGTATATAACAACTGCTCTGGCAAACACGCTGGCATTATGGCTGGCGCCCTCGCTCTAGGTGCCAGTATAACCGATTACCACAGTCCGGATCATCCGATGCAGGTTCAGGTGAAAAAGGTCGTTGAGGAGCTTTGCCCCGAGCCCAGTCTCGTTAAATGGGCCACCGATGGCTGCAATATTCCCGCTCCTGCATTTCCCCTCTTCTACTTGGCACATACCTTTGCTGTCTTTGCCGCTGGTGCCGATTCTGCCGAGCAAGAGGCTTCCCCTTCCCCCCGTACGAGAAATCTTGCCCGGATTTTCCGTGCGATGTCCAGCTATCCGGAGTTCGTGGCAGGAGAAGGCCGTTTCTGCACAGACTTGATGCAGGTGTACAAGGGGCAATTGTTCGGTAAAGTAGGTGCCGATGGATGCTATGGAGTTGGGATACGTGAATCTGAGCAGACTCGAAGCGTGGGGGCACGTGGATCGTTGGGTATCTCTGTCAAGGTTGACGACGGAAATCTTGATATCTTGTACGCCGTGGTGGTTGAAGTATTGGAACAGCTCAACATTGGGACGTCAGACACAAGGCAGGCTTTGAAAAAGTGGCACCACTTCAAGAGAAAGAACACGATGGATGTTGTAGTAGGCTCTGTCTCTTTCGATTTCAAGCTACGGTCAACTACCTGATAGAGAGTTCCCATTTAGGAAATATATGAGTAATAGGGACGAATGTTTGTTAAGGGTGAGACATGTGAAGCGGGTAGTAGTAGGGCCACACCATCCTTGCGGGAATTCGCACCGATCAGGAGGTTTTAATGGCTATGGCTCGAAGGCAGAAAATGAAAGTTCTTCTTCGTTCAAAGTTTACCTCGAAGGAGAGAGATCATGGGACCAAGTAGAGTATGCCATTAGACCCAAGACAAGATGGGACAGGCTGAACTATAATAATACTAAATACAGTTTGTTTCTTCGTTTCAAAAGCATAATGACCTGAAATCCATAAAAGGTTATAAAGAGAGGGAATGGAGCGCCGGCTGTACTGGCCTACGACGCGCTGCCAAAAGCCCCTTCACATCTCCTGGCACTTTCGGCCGTGGTAGGAAAGACAAAATTGATATGTCGTATCTGTTCCTGAGTGATTCGACTGTTGGCTCGTTGCCTTTTCGTCGCTTGAACAATTCTTGTATTTTCTGGCCTATCTCTTGGTCATAGACTTGCTGGGTCTCGGGTCACCATGAGATTCATGACTGGAGAAGACAAATTACTGCACCTTTGAATCTGACTTGTAGAAAGTTTCGAGTTCAAAGTTGCAACTCCACTGTGCAACTTTTATAGGGTCGTCTTCATCCATAGCGAGTAAAGCGTGTGTTATGCTGTATTATTACCACAGTATTAGCCATTGAGTAAGACAAAATACAAAATAAGGATCATAGACATACAGGTTCATGATCGATGGCGTGCGGTCGGAGATAGCGACCGAAGCCTGCCAACATGACTCTGTGAAAGTTTGTGTATTCTGCGACAAGGTCTCATAAACAATGTGCATCAGTTGGCTGAGGGTCGGCTTTCGTGTATGCGTCTCTACTATGGGGTTTGCCTCGGGCATAAGCTGCGCGTTGGAGGCCATGTCTATGTTCGATTGGTAGAAGGTCGTTCAGTTCACCTACTAAAGACAGCTCTGAGAATAAAATAAAGGCTCTTGGATTACTAGAAAGACATACTGAAGTGTTAAGATGAAAGAATATAAAGTAAGCGGCCATAAGTCCATTAGGCAGCAGTTGTCGGCTGAGCGCTGGTAACTGGCTGGCCTTTGCTGGCCTGCTGACATCCCCGCACCCAATTACGTGGGAGTTGATGCCCGCGGTTCTTGGTCATCGAGAGGGTTGAAAATAAATAAGCTTAGCTAATTTCTTGAAATCGGAAGCAGAACTAGATATACATAGAGGGAAAGTTAACCCTAGGTATTAAAAAGCTCTTCTGCTCTTAACCTCCATGACACAGTGGAGATTTATTCCCGAGCCTCAACTTCCCGGATGAAGTGTTGGTTGACTCAAGGCAACAGCTACGGGGCAGTATGACATAGTTCGAAATGAAGGAGCTGGAGATGTGAGTAGCAGACATATAAATCCATATTCACTGAATATACATGGCGATGAAGCTCTTCTATAAAAGCATTATGATACCTAGAGCAACGACCATGATAGAGATGGTGAACTCCGACGACAGCTTGATAGTTCCACTATCGTATCCAATGTTGGATGAATCATTCCCAAAGCCCACGGTGCGTAACCAAACAGGTGTCTTCTCGTCAAGACTGAGTGAATCCGAATGGTATGCATCGATAACCCCAGAGACACGAATCTGTATAAAGCCATGCGCACCAGGGCTCCCTGTTTGAGGCCCTGACCACTCAGTCGTCGCGTTAGGCCACACATATGGACTTGCAGAAAAGACAGCGTCCAAAGTCAAGTTCGCTGTCTTGTCGTCGAACATGACACTCATGTCGGGCCATCGGAAGTCATCCCAGTCCTCCACCTGCCAAGATCGGTACTCCTCTATACTAACTGTATAGTCACCGCTTAGCTCCGTGGTGTTGCACACTGGCATGGTGAGGTTTAGACTTGACGAGTAGGATTCTGGGACGTTGCGTTGAAGTAGGGCGCTGATGTTGTAAGCTCCTGAATTAGTCTGGGTAGTGGTGAAATTGAAAATGTCAGGGCCTTTCCCTTTTTGGGGTCGCCAATAACCATCTGGGCTTGGACTGCGTTATGTTAGGGAGTTTGATTTCAAGGGAGTTTGAGTGGTAGTTGACTAACTGGACAGAATATAGGGGAAATTGAAGCCCCCCAGGTTGAGATGCATAAGTAAAATCAGCACCCAGAGAGGATACATTAAACCCCGCTGAGGCTTTTGGGATGAGCGTCAGCCAGAAGATGACAGAGTTACTCCCAGCGTTCCATTTGCCTTTTTCGAGAATACTCAGGATGGCATCGTATTTAACGGTCTGGGTCGAGTTCTTGAGCTCGGGGCATAGATTATCGGTGTAGTTGGGGCCGAAAATGGTCTCGTTCCAGACATCTCCAAAAATAGGTCTCAATTCGACTTCTGCGGTCGCGTTGTAGTACCTATCGCGAGATCAATCAGTCTAGTCAACACAATCTTTTACCGCATAAAACTCACGATCCGACCCATTGATAAAAGTTGCCGAGGCCTGTGACGTTGCGAGGCCGGTAGTTTGTCGAGTTGTCATAGTTTTCGTCATCTTTCGCGATGCATAGCGTCAGCAGACAGAACACGACTGCATACAGCTGCACTATTCGAATAAGGCCCGCCATTTTCGCTCATGGCTTGTATGTGCAGCATAAGATGAGCTTACGATTGACGCAGGAACAATGCGAGTTTTATCAATCAGCACGACAGTCTCATATGTATGCGCCAATGTGGTACGGTTCATCTCGCTTAGCCTGTTCTGTGGGCAATCAGCCTGACTCTGATGTATCCAATTGGTGCCAAGCCGACACCAATCCACTTCACGGCCAAGGAGCCGGCTTGGCTGTCAGATTAATAAGTCAATCACTTTGCTTAAAGAGTCTCCTTAGTTCTTAAGAATAGGTAGAATATTCAAGATATGTATTAGAGTAGTTTATAAGTGCGCCATTAACTAACTTAATATAGGTTTAATATATAGTTACAAGCTTGTTTAGTGTTATAATAGGTAGAGGGACTAAATAAATATCCATTAGGATTAAAAAACCCCCATTCTATAAATCAATACAGGACTTTCCCTCCTTGGCAATTCAGCACGGCTTACTTTCTAAGACCGTACCAAGCTAAACGCTGTTAAATCGGATATATTACTCATTGGAATGTCAGATTCTGAGTCTCCAATTAATCGAGATGAACCACTTCTCAGCTACCTTTCCTGTCATGACATCTACATCAATTCTAAAAAGACCAAAGTTTGGCAATCAACACTACCGGTAATCCAACCGCTTTAGCTTAGTCACCTGCCGTGGGAGAGTCAGAAGGGGGGATAAAGTTAGCGTCAAGGCTTTTATCCTTTTTAGTCATACGGCAGTCATGTCTATAGGCTCCTTTATCTTAGTTAGGTTAATTGAGGTCCACACAGCTCACCAAATTGCCGAGAGTCGGCAGTGGACAAGACACTAAAATGACTTACAGATTACTCCAGTTCATTCAAAGTCCTTGATTTAACCTCAACAAGAACTGACATTATCGATGCTTACTTGATGAATAAAACAGTTAGTTTCTCTTCAACCGTCTTGAGCCATATGCGTATAACATTAAACTAATGAATTGCAACCTTCAAGCGTCTTGAGACGACTTAGCCTTCAACCCGCTCCATTGGACACTCTTAGCATTCCAGGCCTTGATAGTGTTGTTACTCTCTACTGTGATCTGCACAGGAAGTGAGGGGAATGTGGATCTTGAGCCGGCCATGTGATGCCGGAAATGCACTTATAAGGAAAAGGTGTCCAAGTTGCCGTTTTATCCGCCTGTCTTGGCCCACCTGGTTTGGGGGTTTTAAGAGACTCTAACTTTATAGATCTTATGCTGATATATAAGAGGCTATATATCTTTGAATCTACAAAGTCTAGCCCTCTATTACGTCTTCATCTCAGGACCTTTTCTCATTCTCAACACGTCAGAACTAGTAAGGTTGCTTAAATTGTCAATCTTCGCTTCTAATTTATTATCATAAATGCCCCCAACGCCTCGGTCTCAATGACTCGAAGAACTAATAGAAGCCGCTTAAGAATATTGCCGGTTTTCAAATAAGCTCAGACTATCACCTTCGGGATTCTCCCCGATGGCGTTCATCCTTGTACGCTCTTCTACTAGGGTACCCCAAACCATATTTTCAGCCAACCACTCTGACACATTATGTTGCATGTTATCCGGGGCCCCAGATTCCCCCGCACATTATGGACAGATCAGTGGGGGTTGAGATTTACTTGCAGGTTTAGGCGGCATTCCCTAGTGCCCCCTCTTAAGATATAAAGGTGCTGCGACACTGAAGATCTACAGTTCTTGAATCTGTCATTCTCCAAGTCTCTATTTGAATCTCAATTACCTTAGTTTGAGTTATTAGATATCATGTCGAAGAACGTTAATGATGGCGACGTCGCCGCTGCTCCTGCAGCTGAGCACGCTGACCACATAGACAACATCACTCCTGTCAAGGAAACCGATAAAGCAGCTCTGTTCCTCAAGGAAATATCCGTAGCTGGACCGATAATATTCACGCCCGAGGAAGAAAAGGCCGTTCTCCGAAAGATCGACTGGAGAATCCTGCCCCTCATCCTCATAGCATATTTCTTCCAGCAACTCGACAAGTCTACTCTTTCGTACTCGTCTGTTTTTGACATGACCACCGACGCCAATCTCCACGGGACACAGTTTTCATGGCTTGGTTCGTCTCTATACCTTGCCCAGCTGGTCGCCCAGCCTCTTGCTGCCTTGACGCTTGTCAAGTTGCCTACTGGGAAGGTCATCGCGGGTGCTATCTTCCTCTGGGGTTCGTCCCTTTGTATAATGAGTGCTTGCACGACTTTCAAGACGCTTCTGGTTATGCGATTGTTTTTGGGAACTTTTGAGTCTCTTATTGGTATGCTATGTTCTAACCAAGTTCATATTATAGGGAGTTTGGGAATTTTGTTGACATGCGTATAGCTCCCTCTCTTATTGCTGTTACACAGATGTGGTGGAAGAGAAATGAACAGACTCTGCGTACCTCCTACTGGAGTGGTATGAACGGATTGACGTTCATAGTCGGCAGTCTCTTCACATTCGGACTTGGTCACATCCAGAGCAGCACTCTCTTCTCCTACCAGGTAAGATTCTCCAGAGAAACGAAGACTTCTCACTCACTGAGCCGTAGATAATCTTCCTCTTCTGCGGCCTTCTTACCGTCGCCTACTCAATCCCCGTTTACTTCCTCATGCCCGACTCCCCCATGGAAGCCAAGTTCCTTAGCGATAGAGAAAAGGTTGTCACCATCGAAAGACTCCGATCAAATCAAATGGGTATTGTTTCCCGGCAGTGGAAGTGGGAGCATGTGAAGGAATCCATTCTTGATCTCAAGACCTGGTGCTGGTTCTTCCTCGTCATCACCATTTCCATCCCCAGTGGCGGTATTAGCACTTTCGGATCACTCATCGTCAAGTCCTTTGGTTACAACAAGTTCCAGACCATCCTCTTCAACATACCCTTCGGAGCAGTCCAGATGTGCGCCATTATTGGGTCCGGCTGGCTCGCCACCAAATTTGGCCGTAAGGGTCCTATCATTATGCTTCTTTGCATTACTCCCATCGTTGGATGTGTCTTGCTTCTCAAGATCCCCCACACTGATGACAAGAAGGGCATTTTGCTGTTCGCCTACTATATTGCAAGTCCTTCAAGACCCTACCGATCATCGAGAGCATTGTTAACAAGGCTTCTAGATCTCCGTCTACCCCGGAATCACGCCGCTGATCTTTGCTTGGGAGGCCCAAAATACCGCTGGTGATACCAAGAGAAAGGTCACCACTGGTGTCATGTTCGTTGGCCTATGTACTGGCAATGTGAGTGACCTTGACTAACCGCACTTGCTACTGCATATGTTGACCAATCTCACAGGTAATTGGACCTCTCCTCTACAGTACTGACCAAGCTCCCCTTTACCGCAAAGGCCTCATTTCCAACTTGTGCATGTTTATCCTTGTCATAATTCTGACGGCGTAAGTAATTCCAAGACACCTGCCTTGCTTATACAGTTAACTAACAGACAAAAGTATCGTAACCCTCTATCTTTATTTCCTCAACAAATCCCACGCCCGCAGGCGCGTAGCTCTGGGCAAGTCTGAGGTTATTGTCGATCGATCCATGCTTCAGAGTTCTGTTGCCGCTGAGCTCGAGAGTAATGAAGAAATGGTGGCACATGATCATGACTTTGAGGATATGACAGACCTCAAGAATGAGGATTTTATCTTTGTGTATTAGGGTTCTTCAAGGATGCCTCTGTTCCTTCCTGCGAGTATGCCGTGAATATCCTTTATTGGAGGATAAATGCCGATAAAGACTTGTTTTTAGTATATTCAGATATATTCTGGCTCTAATATTACCTGTCTCAGCTGGCAGGTGGCATGTCGCCTGTTTAGAGTGCTCTCGGGTGCAATACCGGGACCTGGAGCTTCTTTGAAGCTGATCTACACCGTGTCGAATGATATAAACATTGGGTGACGGCGTGTAAAAACAAGAATTATGACACATCTAGACATCTCGCGAGTGTTGCGAATAGAGTTTCGTTTTCCTTCCTCAACATAACACAAAACAAGGCGTCATGCTCTACGCCCAAACACAGCAACAAACTCAATACAAAGTCAACTCATCATACAACTGCATCCACGCACCCTGATAGATACCCAAGTCATCAAGTGACCTTGATGCGCAAGCAGACATTACCTATATAGAAGGAGGATTCGCCCAGGCAAACTTGTCTCATGCTGCCCAACCCTGCACCATTTCATCTCCAGCATCAGTCACTATGGAGTTCAACATCAACCGCGACTTCAGGGTTTTAATGAGAGGCAAGCCCAACCGACCCGACGCCGATACCTTTGACAGAGAGAGCAACCGCCCCCGATCCCTTCTTTTAGACAAGGTCATGCAAGGTCGACCCAGAGCATCGAGCTGCAAGCTTCTCCGCCTCCCCGCCGAGATCCTTGCCAAGGTCGTTGACTCGCTAGACGACACGACATCGCTGGAATCTCTTGCCGAGGTCAACAGTGACTGTCAACAACTTGCTTGTTGCTCTTATTTTGCACAAGTAACTTTTGATTACAGCCTCGAGGCAAAACGATTTGCATTCGATCTCGTGGAGGACAAGAAGGCTAGTTCCGTTCGTGGTTCTTGCATTCGCAAAGTTGTATGGGCACCTGACCCGCAACATGTCGCGAATAACCATCGAGAGCTCTATGAGGCATTCTACGACGAAGAGGTTGAACCACTCACCGACGAACAAGAACAGGTTCTCTATGATGAGGCGTGTGCGGAGTACGTCGAGGCGCGTGCAGCTACCGTCGAGGCCATTTCATCGCTACCCAATCTTGAAACCCTCGTCTGGAAAGATGAGTTTTCTCTAGATAAGAACTTTTTCGAAAAGATCACGCGCTGCTCAGCGCGACATATCGAGCTGGACAGGCCGGCGATTGATGACGCGTGGTCTTTGACGCCACCTCTTACGCCTTCGACTTGGCCGCTTAGGTCTCTCAAGCTGGACGTTAGTTTGGCACACGACAAATTGAGAGAGATTAAAAACAAAGGCGAGACGGGAACGCATCCGATGACGAGGTTTTTCTCAACTTTGTTTCTTCTCTGCTCGCCTACCCTTGAGTCTCTGACGTGGACTTATTCGGGAGAAATCAGAAATGATGACGTCCCTATTTCGATCGGGGAGACAGCTGTGTCATTTCCTCGCCTGCGATACTTGAAGCTCCGATGCGTCAAGCTCGACAGCGTTGCCACTTCGTCTTTTCTCACGGCGCGTCTCAAGTCTCTTGAGTTGGACGAAATGGTACTGACTAATCCCTCGACTTCTACATGCGAGCCTTTACGAGATCTTGAGGACTTTGCTGTTTCTCCTCCGCCAACAGAAACTTCAGGCTGTATGCAAATCGCAGAGTTCATCTCGCAGCACACAGGATTGCGCAGACTGTATCTCCAAGAGAACCTGGAAGCAATTAAGTATCTGGATAATATCATTCTCCCCACACTCAGCAGCCTTGATTTTGGCAATCTCAAATCTTTATACCTCGCATGGGGAGAAACTCACATCCCAGACGAGTCCCTCCAAATGATTGCACGACTTGCTTCTCTAGAACAACTGAGTCTCCGTGCTGGAAGACCTTGCGAATGGAAATACTACTGGGATGTAGATCACGACAAGCTCCGTCGTCACCTCCGCCCGCTCCAAAGACTCACCAAGCTGGCATTAGCCCACGACACGTATCCCCTTGACGTGGATAGCCTCCCCACCGGATTCTACTACCACTGTCCCATACCACCCGAGTCTGTGGAGAAAGCCAACGCGAGACCCGAGCTTGATAGGAAAAGGATAACTGACGGAGTGGAGGAATACACGACGAGATGGGAGAGGACCCATCGGAACCGTATGCTTGATCAAGCTGAGCAGTACGCTGCCATCTTTCCAAAACTTGCGTGGATGTTTTGTGGGCAGCGGTCGATGGGGTTTGTGAGAACGTCTGAGGGACAAAACGGGCTTCCAAAGGCAGTACCTTTAACCAAGGAGAGGGACCAGTGTCGTGAATATCTAGAGACAATTTTCAGAGCCTCTGGCTAGTTGGCCAGTGACCTCACAGAAACTATTGATTAATACTAGCAATAAACTTGCTGAACTCTGCGAGATTTAGTCAGGACGCTCTTGGTAGTGTTGCTATCTCTGATATTAAATGAATTGCTTACAAAGTATGAATCTGCCTTGTTGAGAATCCTGCTACTAGCCCTGAAATTTGTAGCTACCCTAGAAAGAGTGCGTTTCTCTGCTAAAGAATGCATAGCCACAAACACAGTTCAGCAGTGCCTACGATTTTATCGATGTAGATAATAATTACAAGGACATTTACAGATTTATTGATATTGAATAGGTATGGTTTTTGTCGCAAAGGTGAAGTCGCAAGTAAAATAAATGTACTTCAAGGCCGACCTGGCAAGGGCAGGTAATCTCATAGTATAATATCGGGGAAGGTATATGAAAATTAGCAGCAGTTCAGAAAATCGAATCACGCAGTTTGTACAGCCAATACATTATATAACCCATCTCGTGCGTAAGAAGAAACTATATACTCGCTATTGCGGATTTGTGATTGAATCTGAGTAGAAGTTGGACTGGGCTGAGATACTTGGATATTGAAGATAAGAGATAAGATAAGATAAGATAAGAAGAGTCAATTCTCCATTCGAGCAACTGTGCTAACAATATTTACGAAAAGAAGTAAAGGACGCCAATCTCAGTCAGCTCCCAGTCTTGAACTGTTTTGATCAACGTCAAGAAGCAGTTGGTCATTCTGCGATTGAGATTGCGAACCGGCATGTTGGGCCACCTAAGTCAACCCCTGCTCATATACTAGGAATCAATAGTTCTCGGCGCGACATCTCCCGATACAACGTAGCACAAATACGATACATCAGACCCCGAATCTCCCATCAATCAAACACATGGGGAATTCGAAATCACAGACCCATGGCAACAATCTCACAGAATCCACAGCGACAAGATCCTTCGACAATTCCGACCTATGATTTGCTACCAAAGGATGCAGTCGTTAGCGCGTGCTATACGCCGAAGCTAGAACCCTGCTCTGGACCAGGCAGACGGTTCGAGCAGTCGTACCGAAATCTTGGTACCTGAGGAGTCGATCAGTGGATTGAGGGATCCATGCTGAAGAATCTGGGCCGCGAGATCTACTACGAAAAGAGGGGAGGCCTATCTCTAGACTATATATTGTATGTCACTGGTCCTCGGAGGTACACGTTTCCAGTTGCACCGGGGCATTAGTTCCGCGACTATCTAACAGCGTACTAGGTATCTGCAAACAGCCAGACTACAAAGATACCCGATATCAAGCGCGCAAAGTCACATGCCGATCAAGTGCCCATCTCCCGACGATTCGCGATGTAACACCAACAGGCCTCACGAGGCTCACCTATCGCTGATCACCCTCCGGTAACACGCGTTCCCGGACATCGGGTCCCAAGATGTATAAAGTAAAAAGTCCGGGGCAGTACGGAAGTCAAAGCGCAGCAAGGGTCCTCTGCGAGATTTACTTCCTCGGGAGGCGAAAAAAAAAGAGAAACTTGCAATGGAGACTAGCGGAGTTTTGCATCTCCCCGGTGGAAACTAATGTACCTAGACCTTAGTGTAAACTCTGTTGATGGGAAAAAGCCACGAGATGGAATGTCTGCCACGTTTTTGTCTCAAGGGAGAAGGTCGTTAAACCAGCCCTACAGAAGCAGAGTAGAATAGCGGTTTGAATTGAGGATGCCACGTTTTTGTGACAGTTGTTTCGTGGGATGTTATGCATGTTTTGCAGGCTGAGGAAGGGAATTTTATCAGCCACTGCACTAGACTACCGGGGGTTAGAGTCTATCGACATGGACGAGTCATGAGGGATCCATTCTCATCGCGCCGCAAGATTAGATTGAGGGCGACTCAACACCAAGAGCGCCACTGTGTACAATGAATAATGTCTTTTCCTCGGCATCAGTTCTGGTGTCGACAGTATTTGACTCAATGGTGCTCAGTACACGTGGGCATGATCTCAGTTGTGATGCTCCTCAGAATACCGACCAAAACCAGACTGCCAACGAGGCAAAACGTGTAAAGGCCTGCCATGAAGAAGACACTCAAACGCAGCATACGTGATTGCATTAGAGAATCCAGTTCTTAATATTATCAACAGCATCAAAACTTCGTCACACTCTTCGTCAACACTCACAGCATTGACTCGCGATGATCTCCAGACGCCGCAATTCTTCGGATCGTGCCAAGTTCACCGTTCTCACTACCCGGCATCCTCGGCATTTCCTCCGCCGAGATCCAAAACGATACTATGCCTAACAATACTTGTTCCAGTTAGAACACCAATCTCACCAAAATCACAGGGGGTGGTGCACTGTTGACTCGTGCTGGGAAAAAATAAGGCAAACAGGTGCAATTACTAAACAAATGCTGGGTATCAAGGCGCCAGCGTGTTAGCGTCGTCTCACAAAATTATAGCGCTCAGATACAAAATGCCCGTGAGTAAAAAGTATATTCTATTCTGAGACTGAATGTACTTTGTCTTGTGCTTTGATGCTTGGCTGAGTCAAACCGTTGGGCGAACAGACGGTGGGAGATCTACGGCGGGACATCGCGAGCATCTTGATCATAAATGACTGAAGAGAAATACCAAGACACTAGAAAAAGCCAATCTAAAATAAGGGGGCAACAGAAAAAAGGCCAGTGATCTGCAGCAGCAGTGAGTTGGAGTAAGCTTAGCGGGGTACCCAATGACTCGGTCAATTTTACACCGACAAGGCTTCAGGGGATTGGAGCCCAATGCGATAAACAAGGCGGCCGATTTGCGAATATCTGGGTTTGTGAGCAAGGATTTGGGCCTGAAACTGTGGTGATGTGCTTTTTGACGCTTAGACTGCATAGTTAGAGGCGACATTCTTCCATCATCTGGGGTACAGCAATGTCTCACTGATACACTCGTGATGATGCAGACACTACCTCCTATTGTTCATGCAAACACTCTTGGCACTCGGTATGTCCATTGAAACCAGAAATATCCATTCTCATGATTCAGGGTTCACCCATGAACATACTTTCTTAGCTGTTTGTCCATCTCATCTGGTCTCCCAGTCTAGCTCCCCAGCCTAGTCTCGGGGCGACAGAAATACGAGAGACCTTTCCAACCACTCACGACACACTACGATGAACCCAGATTTGCTCATCCTGTTATTCTGTCCCCCGCCGTGTTCGGCATCTAACTAGCTCCTCACGCCGTTAGGTCCCAACGCAAGCCTCTTCAGCCTCCAATGGTGATCGGCAGTAGAGCTAAAACAGGGGGGTTTTGGTAGCTAGTCAGTTTACTACCGAGACTACTGCATCTGCTGCAGATTCTGCAAGCCTGTTTCTTAAATCCAAGCAAGGAGCCTGTTCACTTTTCCTTTTTCCACATTCCTTTTTCAGCTGTTTGCATTATCAGCTGTGTAACCTTCTCTTTTTTTGTCTTTTGTTGGTTCGACGTCAAGATGACAGGAAGAGGCTTCCTCGTCCCCGACAACTATGTCGACGATCTTCCCAATGAGACCGACATGAACATCGCCTCCATCGCCTGGGGCTTGTCGCTGGGCATCACGCTCTTTAACATCGCAAAGGCGATTCGACAGACGAGATCGGCGTGGAACCGAAGGAAGAGGGTCACCAGTTATATCGCGTTGCTTTGGGCGGAGATCATCTCGAGTTTTATCTTGGGTGTCATGTGTTGGTTTTATCTTCGGGGTGATATTGAGCCGAGCATGCAGTTTTTCTTCTTCATCAGTAAGACCCCATGATACTGAAGGGTTTGGAGTACGTACTAACGGTGCTAGTTGTTTGGTGGTCTACGCAGGTCCAGTGTCTTATCCAAATCATCATCAACCGAGTTTCGCTGTTGATGGTTGTTCGATCCAACGGTACCAAGCTTAAATGGCTCTGCTTCCTTATCCTGCTGGCTGTCAACATCAGCGTGTTCTGCATCTGGGTCCCCGCTCGATTGCAGATTAGCGAGGGCTATATCCACCTGAATAACATCTGGGATCGATGCGAGAAGGTCATTTTCGGTATTATGGATGCTGCTCTCAACTTCTACTTCATCTATGTTGTCAAGCAGCGACTTGTTGCCAACGGTCTGCATAAGTATACCCGTCTGTATCAGATGAACATATTTTTGTGTGCTATCTCCATCGCTTTGGATGTACTCCTCATCTGCATGATGTCTCTGCCCAACGGCTTTGTGTAAGTCCATTACCAGCCAAGAGTGTTTACCTATACTGACTTTCTCCAGTTACATTCAGTTCCATCCCCTCGTCTACCTTCTCAAGCTTCACATCGAGATGAACATGGCCGATCTGATCGGCAAGGTCGTCCGCGCCGGTAACAATGACCAACGCGGTGGTCACGACTATTCCTCACGATCACGAACGAACGGAACATCGCGACCTCACGGCACACGATTCGGTCAGACTCTTGCCAGCGCGCATCACCGAACACATATTGAGCTCGGTGAGGAGGATGAGTATGAGCTCAAGGAGCGTGAGAAGATTGAGGGTATTAAGAAGACTGTCGTCACGCAGATTGTGCATCAGAATCAACAGCCGGATGATGATAGTGAATCGACTGCTGAGGAGCATAACGATCGTGCCGTTAGCGAGGCCAGCTCGACTAAGCATTTGCATCAGCGGAATTATAGCGGTGTTTAGACAGGGCATATTAGGTAGAGGAATGATACACGCGAGGGATATACCCAATAGAATATTTATATAGATTTTTTTTAATGTTAATGAATGGCTAAATGCTTATTGATCTTCACGTCTGTTCACTGTTGTTGCTTCTTGACGCCTTGACATGATGCAATTGATGAGCCATTGTACTGTTGACACCTTTTGGGCCATGACTTTTGATGAAGATAGCCGAATCACTCGGTGGTGGTGAACTCTCGCGGATCATTCCGACCCGCCGAGGTAACCGTAGCACCCGAAAGCTTCGCCGAACGATTCAAGCCACATTCATCCCAACAGTCAATAAATCAAGCTAATCTAGTCAGGACGTTGCAGAATTCTAGGCAACCAGACTCAAAACCCTCTAGATAAAACAGGGTCTACTTGGATCCCCTACGTAAGGGTGATTATACATTTGCCAACTAAATAAACCTTCTCTTTATATTTAAAACCTTTATAGCTTAATAAAGCTTTATTTAACTAAAAACCTAGTCCTAAATATAACTAAATCTCTAATAAACTTTCTACCTAATACTACTAGCCTATTTAACTTTTCCCTTATAGTTATTACTAACTACTTAACTTATTATTAAGGATACCTAGAGTTTATCTTTTTCTATAAATCTACTATATTATATACCTAAGCTAGGTTTTACTTTACTTTATTAATTACTATTATCTTATTATTTAGTAATATATTTTTTTTATTTTAAGGAATATCCTTTTAGTATTTAAAATACCTATACCTATAAATATAAATATTATATATAAAGTAAATAAGGCTTATAAAGACTAAATCTTTAATATAAACTTTTAGGATTTTTTTATAAAGCTTTTTATAGCTACTATAGCTCCTAAGCCTTTACTAATAATTTAAAAGTAAGTTAGTAATATTATATAATATAAAATATATTAAAAAGTAAAAAAGTAATATAAACTACTAGCTAATTAGCTATTATATAGTTATAGTAAAAGTTATCTTAAGAGTATTAACTTAAGTTAATAAACTTACTTTTATTAGGTATTTTACTTTATATATATTTTATATACTTTAAGCCTAATTATCCTTATAAAGGAGTAGTAATTACTTATTTATATACCTTTAAAGTTAGTTATTAGGATTTTAACTTTTTAGCTAAAACTAAGATCCTAGGTAATAATAAGAGTAATAAGTATCTTACTTATATGTATTTATTAGTATTCTTTACCTTTATATACTAAAGGCTAAAGCCTCTTTTAACTACTAATAACCTTATTGCAGAATAAACCTCCATCATAACTCTCGCCGCGCGTCCCGCGATTTTAGCACTAAACTAAAAGATCTAAACTATTTTCTCCCCGGTCCAATCGTTTCAGTAGTGCAAAGCCTCACTGAGCTTGAGTGCTTATTGGTCAGGTTACGATGTACGCCGAATACGCTGGGATACGCTGCTTACATACGCTGGAGTGTGTGATTGGTCAATTGGGATTATTTGTCAATTTGAGATGAGGTTGAGTCGCAAAAGAGGGTATCGCCAACTGAGGCTATGCAAGAGGCATTGTCGCATATGCAGATTTGCGCAAGTCTGCAAATCATCGGTTGTGTAGACGCGATGTAAAGTCAAAATGTTGTTTTCCTATAAATGTTCGCGACAGCATCATCTTCAATCACAATCTCTATATCTCACCACTAGCTCTCGAGACACTGGTACTCAAACTATTTCGCCTTTCACTCCAGCATAACGACTCTTCAATCCTTTCGGACAACTCGCATAATTAATCGCCAATCAACAAAATGGGCCTTTTCAAAACAGCCGACCTTCGTGAGGAATGCGAAAAGAGCGCTCGTATCCTCAAGAGCTTCGTCGGTGAGTACCATCAACTTCTCTTCGCCATCTTCACCACAAGCTAACAAACAACAGACAAGAATAAAATCCCCTCCAATGTCATCAGCAATGCCAAAGGCCTCGCCATCTTCACCGGCTTCCGCGCAGGGATGTACTTCGCAGGCGCAGGCGGCTCAGGCGTTGTAATCGCCCGTCTCCCCGACGGATCATGGTCTTCACCATCTGCCTTCTCCGTCCGCAGCGGTAGCGTCGGTCTTGTTTACGGCATAGATGTCTACGACTGTATCTGTGTCCTCAACACCCAAGATGCAGTCGACGCTTACAAGAAATCTGAAGTCAACCTTGGAGGTGCCGTCGCTCTCGCAGCTGGACCTCTTGGTGGAAACGTCAACATGGGAGAGGTGAAGCCTGTGTGGACATACACGAAGTCCCGTGGTATCTATGGTGGTTTGACTGTTGACGGAACAGTTATTAAGGAGAAGAGAGATGTCAATACGGAGTTTTATGGAGCAGAGTTTTCGTCGGCGCAGATTCTGGAGGGTAAGGTTAATGGGGGTTGGTTACCGAGGATTGTTGAATTGCTGGAGGTTGTTAAGACGGCCGAGGGGAAGAGTGCTGATAAGAGTGTTTTGCAGGGGATTAGCACTGAGCCTACTCCCGGTGACTTGACAGAGTAGATGACGGGGAATGCTCCGGTGGTGTTCGGATCGGATCTTATTTGGATAGACCTGGAGAATTGTTAACTTTGCATATAGACATGGATTGATTACTTGAAACATATCTTTGTGTCTATACTTAACTATGCTGTGCGATATCTGGTCGCCATCTCAAGGCATGGTCAGAAAGTCTTTACCGTGGAACCTACCCTTTTGACCTAAAATATCTCTGTATGCCCTTGGCGAAGAGTGGTGTAGTGGTATCTACCTATAACCTATGAACCTTCTAAAATCCGAACCTAAAATCCTAAACTATCTTCCATACACCACTCTTCGTTTTTGCAGGTCGCGTGTTCGAACTCAGGGTGAACCTCCCATTTAGTCTAGAGGGCCTCTCTTCCTACCCTAAACTTTTACTCCGACAGACAGTTTAGTGTCATAGAGCAGATACCCAACGTGACAACCACTTCGACTTTCATGTCTCACCACCCATATACACGTATATATACTCGTCACGGATGATCGGCCATGAGAATGCATCTGTGCAAAGAGAAATGAAAAGACAGATCATGTACATTTTGAGATGTCATATATCACTAATCAACTGTATCTTGGTGAATACATGTAACCCAGCAACGCAAAAGCAGTAAGAAGTACTACGTTCTCCGCTTTCTAGATTTTGCTTGATGCAGGGTGAGCTGGCGGCCAAGTCAGGCAGTTGTCTCTGCTATCTTGATCATTGCCATTATCATGCAAACATAAGCAAGTGCTTAGTATAAGTCAATATATGGGAGTAGGACTGTCAGTATGTGACACAAAGTAAAGCTTTAACTGATTTTAATACTGATTGCAGTGTTTTTGAGATGTTAGAAGAGGATCGCCATTCGTGATTACTCAGAAGTCGGAAGTGGCAAGTTACCACGGTCAGCATCAGCAACTATATCAAGCAACCCACAGAGCAATGTGGCATGGTAGTCAGCTCAATGCTTCCCAACAAGTTCCTTCGCATTTCAATGAAACACATGCAATTTATTTCTTCGTACACATTCCCAATCCCAACAATCGTCCGCCCCAATAATAACACGGGCATTGTCGGAGCAGCAATCTCCTCGGGATCAGCGGAACAACGTTGCGATTGTGTAAATCTATGCATCCATGAAACCACGAGCTTTCACGATATCCATTCTTCGCCGCGCTCCCCCAGAATTAACTACACGGCGACCGCCGCATTGCCGCACGTCTTATCAATCTGCGGGCCGCACCACGCCGCAGCGGCATCTGTCCTCTAAAAGAGTGGACTATCAGACGATTACGCCGCCACGGACATTTTCGGTAAGGCCTTTCCGGCAATTCTCCATGGGCGGAAGATCTTGGTGCTCTGTTTTTATTGGTTGAAAGTTCTGATATGCATGGATGTTGTATGTGAAACGATATACATCATGGTGCAGATATCATGAAGCTCGTGCAGATGCGGGAGACCTCGGTGACTCGGACTGTAACGCTGGATGAGATAATAGTCAGCGCTTTGTATACTTGTGCTGGTGTTGATTGTGGTATAAATATGATGCTGTCGCGCTCAAGTTTGGTCTCACTCCTCATCTCAGAACTTCATCGCAAACACCAATCTCAACAACTACCATCTCAAAATCTTCATCATGGCTATCACCAAGTACAAGGCTGCTGCTGTCACCTCCGAGCCTGGAGTAAGTTCCAACAGTTTAACTTACACCTTGAACATCACTTACAGTATCTAGTGGTTCGATCTTGAGGGCGGTGTTCGCAAGACCATCGACTTCATCAACGAGGCTGGTCAAGCTGGATGCAAGCTCGTCGCCTTCCCCGAAGTTTGTAAGTCCCATATTACTCCTTACTCCTCCCCTCAGCCTCATTGCTAACACTTCCAGGGATCCCTGGATATCCCTACTGGATGTGGAAGGTCACTTACCTTCAATCCCTCCCCATGCTCAAGCGCTATCGCGAGAACTCCATGGCCGTCGACTCTGAGGAAATGCGCCGCATCCGTCGCGCTGCCCGCGACAACCAAATCTACGTCTCTCTCGGCTTCTCCGAGATCGACCATGCTACTCTCTACCTCGCCCAAGTCCTCATCGGCCCCGATGGCTCCGTCATCAATCACCGTCGCAAGATCAAGCCCACTCACGTTGAGAAGCTCGTCTACGGCGATGGCTCTGGAGACACCTTCATGTCCGTCAGCGAGACTGACATCGGTCGTGTTGGACAGCTTAACTGCTGGGAGAACATGAACCCCTTCCTCAAGTCTCTCAACGTCTCTGCTGGCGAGCAGGTTCACATCGCTGCTTGGCCTGTCTACCCTGGAAAGGAGCGTCAGGTTGCTCCTGATCCTGCTACCAACTACGCTGATCCCGCTTCTGACTTGGTCACTCCCGAGTACGCCATTGAGACAGGTACCTGGACTCTCGCTCCTTTCCAGCGATTGTCTGTTGAAGGTCTAAAGATCAACACTCCTGAGGGTGTTGAGCCAGAGACTGATCCTTCTGTTTACAACGGTCATGCTCGTATCTACCGCCCCGATGGTAGCTTGGTCGTCAAGCCTGAGAAGGACTTTGATGGTCTTTTGTTTGTTGACATTGATCTCAACGAGACTCACCTCACCAAGGTTCTTGCTGACTTTGCTGGTCACTACATGCGCCCTGACCTGATTCGCCTTCTGGTTGATACTCGCCGCAAGGAGCTTATCACAGAGGCTGATGCCAATGGCTCTATTGCTACTTACACTACCCGCCAGCGCCTTGGTCTTGACAAGCCTCTCGATGACAAGAAGGGCGAGCAGGAGACCCCCGAGGTCGTCTGAATTGGGAACGACCTGCAGGTAGACGTCTCGGTGAGATAGTCTCCTTCTTGTGGTGGACGGATGTAGGATAGATGTATTGGATATAAATTGGAACCTCAAATATGTATGATGCCATTGCTGTTGCTCCTACCTGGGTGGTCTCATTGTGAAGTGAGGCGTGCATGGAGGAAGAATTGTAGCACCAAACTTCGCCTAAGGACCCACTCGTTTCAACCATTATCCCAACATAGAGTCCTGCCAGTAGCGAAAGATGTATCAGGGTATGTCTCATCGGGTTAAGCGGTAACGATATCTTCGAGAGTGACGTCCCTGCCGGTCCGCGGATGACTGATGGTTGGAAACGAACATAATAAATCGGGCCCTGAGAGGTCTACTCAAGAATTAAACTTAGTGCAAGGCAACAAAGGGGGAATCACATACCTATGATGGTCCTCTAACAGTCGTAGTAGCATACGTCGTCGGGGGAATTTGGCACAGTACAACCTCCGTTGGGGCAACCCTCAGAACATTTGCGAGGAGAGTCGTAAAGGCACTTCTCAGCTTCCACTGCATGAAAACCAGCAGCGATAAAGAGGAGAAGAGTGGCCAAGTTGATCTGCATTGTGGATGTATGCTGAGCAATAGAGTAATGTTTGGTAAGGAAATGTCGGGTAAAATGTCTACAGGTTGAAGTTGAAAGGTTCAAAGCAGGACATACATTCAGTTCGGGCTTATATGTGCTTTTCCTACGGGGCACATCTGTTTCTTCTGTATTGACCTCGTGTCATGCGACGGGGCAATGGTGGATATGGGCATCTCGCTTATACTTCTTAAGATAGTTATGATAAACACTTGTAGTATTCTGAACAGAGATGGTTGATTACGAGATACTCCACAGCCCCATTGTAGACTGTCAGTTGTGTATAGCAAGAGCCTTGGCTAAAGTTTAAATCTTATGTTCTATAGAAGACGGTGAGGCGTTGTGGCTCCTAAACTTTATATACCCTGGGAGGTTACACTCTATCTGGAACAACGACGCGTAAGTCTGCTATTCCCGCTTACCAGAACACTTCAGTATAGCTTGAGTCTACAAACACAAGACAAACTAACTACACCTCAGATCTTATGCCTAAAGGAGTGCTAACTAGCAGCTATGTTCATAAAGTCTACTCTGAATGCAGAACCCCATCCAATAAGATCAGGCCGCGTGGCCTAATGGCTAAGGCGCTAGATTTCGGTCCTCAGCAACTGATCCCTCTAGAGATTCCAGGTTCGACTCCTGGCGTGGTCGATTGACACAGCTGATTATTCTTTTTGCATCTGTTCTTTTTTTCTATTACGTTTCAGATTAAATATCCGTTTCATTTGTTTTCCTCGATTGAAATCGCAACAGTTAATATGGGTAGTAAATACCGTAATACCATATCGAGTTTTGAGAATATCCATCCTCCCTTGATAAATCTCCACCCTCTGTCAGGAATGCGGAAGCAATTATGACGCGACATATTGCCAGTAAAAGCTGCATTGGGGGTTAGACATGTCTTGGAGTCCCTCACCTTAAGTTCTGTCCATGCCCAGCTTATTTGAAGAGATGGCCGTCTTGCCAAGGACGCCATTTCTCACCTTTAACATATAAGCTTTTTCCCATTCCCTCCACCTCATTTATCACAATGAAATTAACGGCTATCGCCGTGATCTGCTGTGCAGTCTCAGTATCTGCTCGTTACTTACAGATCCGCGAAGAAATCGGCAGCTGTCATAACCGAACTGATGCGCGAAGAGACGCACGCGCTGCGGGCTGCATGAACGTTAGCAATTACGATATCAGCGGAACATTATGCAATCCGTCCGGTTGCAATTGTGACTGGGGATGTATTGAGAGTGATGGGGTCTATGATACATGGAGGTCACATACATGCCCCAACAGAGTAGGAGTAAGTCAACCTCCAGAACGTCAATTTGCTGTAAAAGGTTTTCTGACATGGGATTACTCCAGAGCGATGTGTGTAGTGAAGACTAAGTCGCCGTAATCTAGTTTTGGCAGGAATGGAACGAATCGAGAGCGCCATGTATTTGTCTCTGAGATGGAATGCTCCCAGACACCGTTGAGCATGTTAACTGTGGAGGTGGAGTTAAAGATTAAGATTAGTATAATTTATAGATAAGACTTATAGCTAAGAGCCTTTATAAATCAGCAGATAGAACTTAATATAATTTAAGCTTAATAAAGAAGACATGCCTAAAATTGGCATAAAACCAATACTGTTATTATCTATATACTTAACCAGCCTTTAAAATACCTAGCCTATAGGTATCTATAGGTACCTATCTTAAAGAGGTAAGTACCTAGAAATACCTATTCTAAATACCTACCTATAGGTAAGTACCTAAATAATATAATTATATAGATATAAGTATTTATAAATAAAATTTAATAATAAGTTAATATTTAAATAAAAATCTATAATATTTATAATATAAGTAATTAAAGTTATTTATAATAATTAAATATAATAATTACTTTAAATTAGTAATAAATAAATATTTTATAAACTTTTAACTTTTTATACCTTAATAAATTACTTAAAGAAAAATATAAAATAATAATAGCTTAATTATTACTTTACTTTTTAAGTTACTTTTTAAGTTACTTTTTACTTTACTTTTTATTTTACTTTTTATTTTATTTCTTATCTTTATTTTTATTTAAACCCTTATCCTTAGGCATTAAAATAGGGTTATTTTAACCTTTAACCTTTTCTTAAGGCTTTAAATCTTACTTATCTTTACCTTTACTTTTTTTTTTAAGCTTTAGGTTTTATATATTTTTATTATTATTAAAAGTATTTTAAAGACTATTTACTAAATTATTTAGGCTACTTTATTAATTAGACTTTTATTTTTACTATTTTTAAAGTTTAGTATTTTTTATAATATATACTTAATTTAATATATATCTTTCCTTTTTTTTAGCTTAAACTTTTTTTATATTTATTTAGTCTTATATATACTATTTAACTTATATATTTTAATTAAAAAATAAAAGTAATATAATAGTTTTTAAATTAATTTAAGGCTAGAAGTAATTATTTATAGAGTTTACTATAATATACTAAATATAGTAATATATCTTTATATTCTTTTTTTAAATAGTTTTATAGCTAGTATAAATAAAAAGAAAATTAATACTTAAATTTAAAATTAATTACTATAGCTAATTACTATATTAAATTACTATAAATAATATTACTTTTAAAAACTTACTATAAAAAAGCTTTAATTATTTCTTTTAAAGTATTAATATAATTAGGTATAATATAAGTAATTTAATTTTTATTTATATTATAAAGGAGTTTATAAATAAAATAAATAAATAGGGTATATTAAAAAGTAAGCTAGTTACTTATAATAATTACTTTTTTATAATTTCTTATTTAGTAATTTATAATAATATTAAATAAAAGAATAATAATATAAATAAAATACTTACTATAGGTAGTAATAAAACTCTTTAAGTATAATTTTCCTTTTATTTTTTAAGTACTATATATACTTTTATTAGTAATAAACTTTTAAGGTTATTTACTAGTAATAGACTTTTAAGGTTTTTTACTAGTAATAGTCTTTTAAGGCCTTTTACTACTAGTAATCTTTTAAGCTTTTTACTAGGTAAAGCTTTTATTATTAGTTATATTAAGTAATTAGGAAATTAAAAGTAATTATCTTAATAAATTACTATAAAAAAAAAGGCTAGGAAAAATAAAAATAAAAACTTTAAAAAAAAATAAAAAAAATTAAAAATTATAAAATTTAAAAGGTTAGGTAATATTAAAATTTTTAATATAAGCTTAGTAAAAGTAATTATTTTAATTAATTACTATAAGGGATTTAATAAAAAAGGCTAGAATAAAAAAAAATACTAAAATTTATTAAAAACTTATAAATTTTAAAATTTAAAAGGTTTAAAAGGTTAAAGCTTAATTAAAGTTAAGATTTAGTTTTTTAAGTAATAAACCTTAGTACTATAATTTATTATAAAATTTAAACTAATTAAATTAAAGTATTTTACTAATTATTACCTATTTTAGCCTAATACCTTAAATTTAAAATTTAATTTTTTATTTTTATTATAGTACTAAAAATCTTAATTTCCTTTTAAACTTATTTCCTTTAAACCTTTAATTTTTTAACTTTTAAAATATAATTACTTTAAGCTATATAGTTATTAATATCTATACCCTAGCCTTTATTATCCTTTTATATTATAAAAAGAGTTACTATTTTTTATTTTTTCTTATAATAAAAAAAATAACTAGTAAGGGCTATAGTAAGGAACTTATTTATAGTTATAGTAATTATTTAAGCTAATTAAACTAGAGTATTTACCTAGTAGGCTATTATATAAGTAAAAACCTAAGGAGGATTTATTAATAAATCCTTATATAAAGAAAGCTTATACTAAAATAAATATACTTACTTTAAAATAGTATAAATATAAAAATATAAAAAAAAACTTTAATTAATAATAAAGTTACTTAAAGACTAAACTTTATTAATATATAAACTATTTTACTATAAATAAAGTAACTAAAAAGGCACTTAAAAAGATTACTTTTAATAACTATAATATAGACTAATAAGTATATTTTACTTAGTTACTAATATTTAAATATTAATTTAAAGTAATATTAAAAAAAGTAAATATTATAATCTTTTTAAAAAGAAAGTATTTATAGTATTAACTACTAAGGCTAGTAAAATTCTATAAGATAATAATAATTCTTTTTAAGAAGATATTACTAATTTTACTAAAAAAAAAGATTACTAGCTTACTTTTATTAATAAAAAGCTTAACTAAGATAAAGATTAAGCTATAGTTTAATTAAAAACTAATAAATAGATTAAGTAAAAAAAGATTATAATATAAAAATATAATATTTTTTATTTTTTATTTAAGCTAATCCTTTAAGCTAATCTTAAGATTTATATAGCTTATATTAAATAGCTAATAATTACTATATTATATTTTCTATAAGTTAAATATAATAAAATAATAAACTACTTTTAAAACGTTTAATATAAGCTAGAGGCTATTTAAACTAAGTTAAATTTCTTTAGATAAGTATTTATAGTAATTATATATAGTAATTACTTACTTATAATTAACTATAAAGAATCTATACCTTTACTTTATAAACTAAATATCTTTTCTTAACTTAAGTTATATATTTAGTATATTATAAAGCTAAAAAACCTAAAAGTACTTAAGCCTTTTAATTTATTTTTTAAATTATTTAAAGATAATTAAGCCTTAGTTTAAAAGCCTTTTAGTTTAAAGGTATATTATAATATCTTTCCCTTTAAATTCCCTTTAGCTAATAAGTAATAGTAAAATAATATTATTATAATATTTTATAATATACTAATCTCTTATAATAACCTTAATAAATTTTAAGTACTTTACTATTAAGGATAATAGCCTTAGTAAAAAGCTTATTAATATTCTTATTAAACTAGTAAACCCTTTATACTTAAAAAGATTTAATAAATTTATTACTAATAAAGGTATATATTTACTATATAAAATTACCTTTTTAAGCTTTTATTTTTTTAAAATAATAAAACTATATAGTAAATAAGCCTAAGTAAGGAAATATTATAGTATTTTAAAAGTACTAATTATTTTATATTTTAACTCCTTATTAAAGCTAGTAAGCTATTAAAGCTTATTAAAACTAAATTTTAAATTATATTAATACCTTTAAAACTCTTTAAATAAAAAATTTAATTAATAGATATATAGCTAGTATTAGTATAAGTAACTAGATATAAGGAATTATTATTTACTTAAGTTAAAGTATAGTAAGAAGTTAATTAAGCTAATTATTTATAATAATTAATAAATTTATATATTATTTATTATTTTAAAAATCTATTTTAAAATCCTATATTTTTATAAATTATTTTTACTAACTTTATATTAATATAGTATAAAGTAATATATTTTATATAAACTATATATAAGTTTAAGTCTAATTATATTTAATTAAAGATTTTTAAAATATTTATATTAAACTTACTTTTAAATAGTATAATAATAAAGCTTTTACTTATTTCTTATAGTACTTT
This sequence comes from Fusarium sororula, assembly GCA_017579625.1. Classification (NCBI taxonomy): domain Eukaryota; kingdom Fungi; phylum Ascomycota; class Sordariomycetes; order Hypocreales; family Nectriaceae; genus Fusarium; species Fusarium sororula. The sequence continues at coordinate 714,596 of JACWFA010000020.1, forward strand.
AATTACTAATAACTAAAAATGTAAATTAGACTTTATACTTAAACTAATTTTTTAAATAATTTACTAAAATAGTAATTATAGTATTAGAAGTTTAGTTATATATTAAAGTTAATAGATATTTTAAAGAATTTTTACTTATTATATTAATATAAAGAGTAAAAAGTACTTAGGACTTAACTTACTATTTTATTTTAATTACTACTATATTTAACCTTAAGGCTTTTATTTATTTTTTATTATATATTTTCTTTTTAATCTTTTTAGTTTATTTTTAATATTACTTAATAGCTTTATATTTAATTAGTATAATTCTTTATTATATTATAAGGTAAATCTTAAAGTATATAAGCTTAACTATTAAATTAATTAAAGTTATACTATTTATAAAATTATTAATAAATAAATAGACTTAATAAGATATTAATATACTATATACCTTAAAAGTTATTTTATTTTTAGGATTATTAAGTACTATTTTAAAAGTAATATATTAATATTATTTTTAAATTTTTAAAATATTATAAAGAAAAAAAAAGGATTAAAATAAAAAGATTTATTTTATAGATAGCTAGATTTTTACTAAGTTTAAGTAATACTAGTTTATTTAGTTAACCTAATATAGTTTAGTATTTATATAATAAAATATACTAAAGTCTTTAGTATTAAACTAATAAGTAACTTTAACTTTATATAGCTTTAGTATATTATAGCTAAGATTAATTTAATATAATTATAAATTTTTTTATTTAATATTATTAAATAAGGTAATAATTTTTTATAGTAATCCTTTTTTAAATTTTCTTTTTATTTTTTAACTAATTTTAAAATATTTCTTATTACTATAATATCTTTATAAAGCTTATTTAGTTTTAAGCTAACTATACTTAATAAGTCTTTTTATATTATTTTTAACTTTTTTATAGTTAATACTTTTATTTTATAGTAAAAAATAATATAATAGTAAGCACTTTATATTAATTTTACTTTTAGTATTTTCTATTTACTTTAATTATTAAAGTCTAAGGCTTTAAAAATCTTCTAAGGAAAAAGAAACTTTTTAAGCTAGTTTTAATTTAATTAAAGTTTATAAAAATTAAATAAAAAACCTAAAATTATATACTACTTTTACTATATTACCTTAATATATCTTAATATATTTAAAATTAGTATATTAAGTATATATAGGTATTTAAACTTTACTATTTATAAGAAAAAAGCTTTTAAAATAAGGTTATTTTAAGGAATTAATATAATATATTTTAATTTTAATATAAGTATATTTATAGTAATTAAATATAGTAATCTATACTTACTTTTACTAGGTTAGTACTGCTAAATAGCAGTCTAAATCTATTTATTACCTTACTTATTTTATTACTAGTAGCTATTTATTTATAAATATTATAGTAAACTTAGTATTTTAGTAACTTATAAGCTTTATTTTACTATACCTTTAACTTCTTAATAGCCTAACTCTTACTAAATAAATTTAAGATAAGTTTTTATTTTTATAAAATATAGTACTTTAAACTTTCTCCTTAAAGGCTAAAGTCTTTTTTATATTAAATATATAGTTAATACCTTATAATAAGTTTACTATTTTTAATATTTTTATATATTTTCTAAATACTTAGTAATAACTTAGAAAAGTTATACTTAGATTTATTAATATATTTAAAGACTAAGATAAGGCTATACTAAACTCTTATATAATATATAGCCTATAGAATTATTATCTTTTAAATTGCCTTTAAGTAATTATAGTAAATAATAGTATATATCTTAATATTAAAGATTTAAATAATAAAATTAAGGCTAAATTATAGCCTATATCCCTACCTTACCTTTATTTTATTTAATATATAGCCTATATTCTAAACTTTATTATATAAGAAATTATAGATTATATTAAGATTAAGTCTTAAAAGTTATTAATTTTAAAGGATAGAGATAAGGATAATAATAAGGATAAGAAAAGTAACTTTTCTTAATATAAAGGCCTTAATAATAAGGACTTAATAAATAATTAATTTAATACTTTAAAATAGTAAGTTATAAACTAATTATTTAATCTTATTAGTATTAATTACTTATTATTATCTATTCTTTAGGTATATATATTTCTTTTTTTAATATATTCCTTATAGTAATTACTTATAGTAATTATTAAGTTTATTATAACTAATAATCTTATAAGTTTATTACTTTACTATTAAATTTACTTAAAGTCCTAAGCTTATATAAAAATTTAAAAAGACCTAAGCTTACTAAGTATAAGATAAGACTATTTTATAACCTTTAAAACTAATATATAATATCTTAACTTAATAAAACTTAATAATTATAATACTTATAAAGGTAAGGATACTAAAGCTATCTATTTAAAAATAGTTTAAAGATTACCTTAATAGAAATTATAAGATTACTATTAAAAATTAGTAATAAATTAATTACCTTATTAATTATACTTATATTTTTATTTATCTTTTTAATTTTATTAATTACTTAGCTATTAATAGCTTATTTACTATATAGACTTAGCTTAAGATTATTAGCTACTATCTTAGTATTTATTAAGATAAGCTCTTTTTACTTAAAAGTAGCTAAAATTATTAACTTTAGGTTAAGGTTTTTTCTTATAGTATTTATTAAGCTATAATAAAGCTATATAAGTATATAGATTTATTTATTATAAAGACCTTTTATTTTATTATTTTTTTTTTTTTATTTTTACTAAAATTAAATTAAAATACTTATTAAAGTAGTATTTAATTTATTTTTTTATCTTTAAGTATAAGTAGTATTAAAAAATAAGCTAAAATTAACTTTATTTAATTTTATACCTTTTAGTATATATTTAACTATATAGACCTATTTATATTAATATTAATAAAAAAATAAAATCTCCTTTTTAGTTTTTTTAGTTTTAAAAAGGTATTTATAGTAATTTAATATAATAATTATATACTTATAGTAATTTATAGACTAGTTATTCTTAAAAATTAGCTTTAACTATATATAAATCTTTCTTTAAAGAAAGTATATTTAGTATAATATAATATTATATTATTAACTAATATAATAAATAAAAAGGCAATTTAAAAAAAGTCTTTTTTAATTTTAGTTTTATATTACTTAAAATCCTAAATACTTTATATTAAGCTATATAGCTAAAGACTTTCTTATAATATAGCTAAGTACTATTATAATTAAAAAAGTATAAAATATATATTACTTTATATACTAATATAAATAATATACTTTAAAGGTTTTTTTAATTAAAAAAAGGTTTTTATTATATTTTTATTTTATAGCTTTAAACTAAACTTAAAAGTTTCTTAACTTAAACTTATTTAAGCCTTTTTTTTTTATAAAAAACTCCTTAAAATAGCTTAAAAAGCTATAAAAGGCCCTTACCTATTTAATATTACTTAAAAAGATACTATAGTATTTAACCTTTTTTTACTTACTAATAATATATAAAAAAAAAGTTATTTATATAAATACTTTATTAGTAACCTATTAATAACTATTTTTTATTATTTCCTAATTATAAATATCTTTTATTTATTTTTAAGACTTATAACCTTTACTATTATTTATAAATTAATTACTATTACCTATACTATTAAGCTTACCTTAGTTTTTTTATAACTTAAATTCTATTAACCTTTATTTTTATATATTTTTAAAAAGACCTAAATTAAGTAAAACTTATTATATTAACTTATAGTAGTTATTATAAGTTAAAAGCTAGATTAAAAGACTTAATTTTTAAATTATTAATATTAAGTAATTAGCTAAAAACTAATAATACTTTTCTTATAAATAGTAAATATTTAATTTATTATATTTTAAAATATTTAAATATACTTTTTATATTAATTACTATAAATAATTACTATAAATATACTATATTAATATTACTTTTAAAAGTAATATAAAAAAAGTATAATATTACCTATAAGTACCTATAGGTACTTTTTAATACCTATATATATTATAAGTAATATAAAACCTTTTTAAAATACTTATAAGTACTTATATATAATATTATTTACTTAACTATATACCTAGGTAAATAGGCATTAAGCTATTATTAGGTACTTATAGGAATTTTAAACCCTGTACTTAACTTAAGTAGACTTAGAACTAGAATAGAATGTCTCCTCCCATCATACTCCCGCCAGTCTTTGGCATTTTCAACAAGCCATGGCCCACAAGATCCTGAGCCAGCCTCGGCACAAGCCCATCGCACCCTCTCGCCACCATGATATTAACACTAACAGGCAAGCTTTCATTGCGACCGGTGATATCGCTGAACTGCGACACCTCCCCAATCGGATAGACACTATCCGGTGCTTCGCTAAAGATGGAAATCCTGCTCAAGGACCATCCGAAAGGAACGCTCGGAGGATCCAGATAGACATCCCGACGGCTGAAGATCCCTGGGCCTTGAGTGTACAGCAAGATGCTAGAAGAGCATCTTTGTGAGTCTTTGTCTTTCGGAAGAACGTCGTGGTTGAACCAGTCCATGAAGATGGTTTTGTTCCGGATGGCGTCGTTGAGGATGGAGTCGGGTTGGCTTTCACCCCATGCCCATCGTGCGCTGGGTGCTGGATCTACGTAGGGCGTGCGGCCATCATGAGCAGCTGCAAGATTCCCGAATTAGTCATAAAATTTAGTTGTGTTGTATGTTGTGCACATACCAGCGTAATCTTCAAAGAACGGCTCCTTGACTAAAGCAATCTGTTGCTTGGTGATGAGAGCAGCGTAGGTGACGTTCAGTAATTCCGTCAAGGGAGTGTTTCCAACAGACTTCGGCCCCGCTGAAGCCCAGTGCTGGCTGATATTATACTCAGTAACATTGGTGGCAAGAAAGTCAGCGAGATCGTTGGCAAATTGGTGTAGCATTGCGCCCTGCGGTGTATCGTTGGCCGGAAACCCCGCTGTGTAGATCGTTTGTGGGTATTTCACTCTCTCCTTTGAGAAAGTCGTGTAGTTCTTCTTGTACATAGCGGCCTGTGCAGCTGCCCAGATCTCTGGATCGCGAGTCAGGAAACCCGCTGTGTCCATCTTGGGTGAAAGCGGCATCACGTTGTCCAGACTGACGAGGCCATGAGTAGGTCTATTGCCGAAAACACCAGAAACTCCAGCAGGTCCACGGATAGAGCCTCCGGTGTCACTACCAACAGCAAGGTCTAGCCACGGATAAGTCGCTATAGAGGCCCCCGCTCCCGACGAGGATGACGAGGGGCCTTGGTAACCATCTCCGCGTGGGTTGAACGGCGCAAGGTACGAGACCCAATCTGCCGTTGGATTCTCACCATTCGCAAACTGCGAGAGCTTCTGTGTCCCGACAACGACGGCTCCGGCGTCGATTAGGTTCTGGATAGCTGGTGCCGTCTTGTTCGCCGCGGGATACAGGTTATACCAAGCACGATTACCGCGAGAGCTTTTTACACCTTTGAGGTCGTAAAGGTCTTTGACTCCTACTCTAATGCCTGCTAACGGCTTCTCCTTTGTGCGAGTAAAGTACAAGCGAGATGGAACTCCAATGGAGAGGGAACTGCTACCCGGAGCATGCGCTGAGAGAGTCTGAAAAGTCCCGTCCGGAGATTGGATAAGTGATTCCAGAAAGCTGCCGGAAAAGTCATCGTAGAGCCGGTACACTTGATGGAGACTCCCTCTGTACGGGTCCAAGAAGTAGGGTCCTGAGGGAATTTCGGGAGCTTTGTGCCAGCAGGAAACAGCTGACTTGATGCCATCCTTGAAGGTTGTAGTTGTTGATTTACAACCAGGCGACTTCAATAGCACCACCAGTTCAGAAAAGGCAGGTTGCCACACGTCATCCTTTTGCGCCCAGCTTGAGAAGACTTTGGACAGATCCTTTTGAGCAATTTTATTGCCAACGATAGTAACCGGCACAAATACCAAAGAATCCGTAGCGATGGTGGCAGGGATGAGGCTTTTCGGTAACGTTTGTTGCAGCGATGGCGATAAGAAATAGTTTGTCCCGTTCAAGCTCACGGATATACCACTGGGACGGAGAAGCTCTGCTGCCCCTTGGAGGGCCAGGCTCAGTAACGCGAGAAACCGCATGACGAGTAATAAAGAACTGTAAATACCGCAAAGGGACTGGCAAGAACGTGTGAAGTTACAAAATGGAACTTCAATTCTTATAGGACAGATAGATCGTCGGTCAAATAAAGGCCGTGAAACTGGGATGCTGATAGGTATTTTCCATCGCGGGTATGTCGGATCAATACTACCGTTCATTTCTATTACATAAGGTCGAGCGATGCAACATTGACAGTGTAGATCTTGTCCTTATTGAGTATACTTTTGATAAGGTTGCATCTTGGCATTGAACTAGCTTCAATTGAGCGACTAAAGAGAGATAAGAGACTTATAGTAAGAGGCAAGCATATCCCTAGTTTCATCGTACAGTGTATTTTGAATTGAGTCATTTTACTACTAGTTATGCGCTACATGTAGTATGGCTTTCGTCCACCGCGTAACTACTGGTAGCACTAAAGCTTCATCCTCAGCTGCAATAGACTAAGTTCCCTTCAAGACTCTGAATCTTCCATGTCCAACGCTGCATGATTGACCTAAGCACGATCCGGCTTTGAGCTATCGAAGGGATACTTCAGGACACTGACACTGTTGGAGTAGCTCGACAGATCGGGGTTGAGCTGAGCCTGCAGAGGACAAATTAGCACTGCACTAGAAGAAAAGAAGACAGACAACATACCATATCAACAGGGCACGTCGCCTCTTTAGCCCCATATCTCGTAATCTCGGGCTTGCCATCCGTAGTCTTGATGAGAACCTGCTGCGAACTAGCCTGCGACGGGTCACCGAGGAGATAGTTCATAGGCTCAATCAACATTGACGAGTGAGCCGTTGAGAAGACTGTGTTGGGGAGATCGCCTGTGTGAGGCATATGGTGCATTCCTAGGTTGAACCAAACGACACTGTCCTCATTAGCTTCAAATCATGATGCGAGGGATAGGAGTGACTTACATGTCCTCTTGGTCGAGAGACTCGCCGTTGAAGTACTTGTCAAAGTCAACCTGCGGGTCTTCGGGAGTGAGAGAATTGTATGCTCCTGCGGCGTAGGTCTCGTTGTCTTTTTGGCGGGTGACGTAGAGATGATGTGTTGTGTGGTGGGCTGCGTTCCCGGTGATGCTGGAGTCTTTGACGGTGAGGTAGGCAACGCCAGATGCTATGAATGTGAGCTGGAAGGCTGTATGAAAATGCTCAGAGATACTTACCTGGTACGATCCTGTATCCTGGGTTTTCACCGTAAGGATTCTTCTCGTCCTTGTTGACAACGGCATACATAGCCCCGCCATTAGGCGACCAGTTGATCTTTCCATCATCTTCAGTCTTGATGAAGCTCTTGACTGCCTTCATAGTGTTACGGGTCTCGCCATCCGACCACTTATACCTATTCCAACAATCAGTAACACATACCTCACTCAAACGTGAATAAACTTACTTCTCAACCGTAGGCTCAATAGCAACCTTCTGCATGGAATTCTTCTCACCCAGGATATCGAAATCAGCCTTGAAGGTGATAACATGATCATGAAGAGATCCAGAAAGACTATCGTGGATTTTGAAGCCGTAGTCTTCGTTCTCAGCGTAGAATGCTGATGAGATGTAGCCTGATGCTCGGACGTCGATCTCAATGGAGCCATCGAGGTGGAATTGGTAGGTCGTCATGTAGTCGTAGTTTCCGATGGTGTAGATGGCACGGATGTTGAAGGCGATGTTCTTTGTTACGGTGGTGTGGCCTGCCCAGGAGTGGCGTTGGATAGGGAAGCCCTTGTCGATCTCGAACATGCCTTGGTCTGTTAGCTTTGGTTTATGACGATAAATCTTTTTGACTTACAGAGCCCGTCTTTCTGGGTATACGTAGTCTCGCCTGTGGTCTGTGTGACGTTGAGGTAGTGAGAGTATGCGGGGCAGTCGTAACCTTTTTGTGTTAGCGATGGGCAGTTCCTCTGTCGAGTTCAGTCTTACCCTTGACGAGAGAGATCATGGTGGGACCAAAGCCATTCATGCTGTCGAAGTAGCTAAGAGATGCACGTTAGAACTACAAGAGTTGTATAGATTGTATATCACTTACCAGGTTCCAGACTGAACTGGATCGATGCCACTGTGAATGACGTTAGTAATAGACTTGTGCGAGAGCGTGTTGAATGACTCACGCATAATGGGCGATAGCCTCATCAAGTCCAAGCTAAACAGATTTAGTCAAAGCTGCGTAAAGGTCAAGATAGGCATACATACCTCATACATGATTCTCTTGCCCTTATATCGGATGTCGTAAAGTCTCAGCCCGTTGTCACGTGTAATACTAACATAGAAAGAGAAGTCCACTAACACAGTCCATTAGCAAGCTACCAAGATAATCTCCGGGTATAAACTCACTCCAAGTAACATAGCTCTCCTCCGCATCAACAGCAAACCTCTCCTTGCCAGACTGAACAGACGCCGGGGGAGGGCTATCATCCAGAGGGAGGGTATCACCATGCTTGTTAGTATGCGCCCAAGGCTGATCGAGATTGGCTCCCAGGGGCTTGAAGTCAGGCTCTGCAATGACCTTGCGGAAGTCATCCAGACTCTTGTAAAACTCATTGTTGTACACCCAGCCTGTCACGTTCCACTTGCTCGGATCACGGCCTGTGATGTCGGTTCTCATGTACAAGCCTAGAGGAAGTAGAGAGATTGTGTCGTAGATGCTTGTGACGGGCGCATTGAAGCCCTGCCACATGATGACCTTGTCGTCTGTCACTGTGAGAGGGGCTGCGAAGGCAAGCGGGATCTGAAGTCCATCCTCGACAGTCTTCGCTCTGTTAGTCGAAACTCCATATCTTGACGTAGTAGGAGGACTTACCAAATTCCAGAGCCGCTTTGTTACGTCCTCAGCGCCCTTCATGATCGCAAGATTGAAGTTGCCATAATCCTCAGCATCAGGGTTGACAATTGGAATCTTACCATCACCGGCCCTTGTGTTTGTGTAGGTATATGGCATAACGTATGAGGCGCCGGTGATAGGCAGAGGTCCAACCTTGAACTCTTGGACGTAGGCACTATCAACTGCTCCAAACATGATTGCAGCCAGGGCGTAACGCTCTGGGCTGCCGGTGCTCTCTGAGAGGAAGGGGAGGACGTCTGTCTTGTTGGGCATCATAAGCTCAACCGACAGGCTTCAATTGTTGTTAGTTAGTAACCTCGATGCATGTAGCGTATGACTTACATCTTGTTGTCTCGGCTAGGATAAACGGTTAGTCACTCTCTTGAGGTATGAGGCTTGAAGACATACCTTCCTGCATCTTCAGCAGCAGTCAGATTAAAGCCTGCCGCATTGCTATGCAGAAGAGCAAGCACATCCTTAGTTTCCTGGGTAGTCAGACTACCCCAGAAGTTCTTGTGAGGAGCATTCGCGGTGGTCTGGTTCAGCGAACAATCACTTCCAGGGCCTTGCTTTCGACTCTCGAGCCTTCCAGTAGAAAAGGCTGCGCCGAGAGCTAAGTTCCCCAGAGAGGCTGAGACAAAGAAGTTTGAGAAACGCATCTTGCCAGCTTGATGTCTAAGTGCGAGTAGACGGACGAGGATGGGTTGATTCTCTTTACATTGAGGACAAACATGACGATATATATAGACATAAAGATCCATAGAGATATATCTTGACTCGTGTGATATGCCTACACCATGTCGGTGAGAATATCCCCACGCTGTTTATCGTGGAGATAGCACATGATCCGACTACAAGGTCCCTCACAAAAGCCCTTTCCAAGACCCTTGGCATTATCACGACTAAGTGTAATCCCTTCACTTCAACCTCAGCTCCCAAAATATTGACAAGGGTTGTAGAAACTAATCCCCACGTTCTATATGATAGATGATAAGGTTCATGCTGACAAGGCTACAGTGCATATCTCAGTCCCCTCCTCTAAACTGCAAGCCACATCTTAAGCGAAGGTTGTAGGTACCTTCGGGTTCGCGGAGGTTACAACCCGGGGTAGCTGTCGACCAGATACAGACAAAGATAACCGATATATTTGGGCCACTCATGATTCACGCATCGGGAGTCTTATCTTCCGGATCGCTAGGCTATTTTTTTGAGTTTTACTGTGGGAAACAATGGCGTTTCAGGAGATGGAGAGGTGCATGTTGAATAAACGATACCACGTGGGACCGGGACTGCGTGTACATGATCCGGCCGGGCCTTTTGGTGGATGAGTCGGAACACGGAACTACTCGGAATGGAGGGACAGCGATGATAATTACAACTTTTCAGCTTTAATTGGTCATTCTTGCTGGATCCTGGTTAAGAATACAGATCTTATCATGCTGATACTGGTAGAGCCCCTAATATGCCGTAGCTTCTATGCTGTTATCTTAAGCTTGAATGGAGTTTATCATTCTCCCGTAGTTACTCTCGCTACCGAGAGTCTTCCGAACCCCACAGAACCGATCTTCACTGTGGAGTATTGGGTATGCACGTCTAATTACCCTGATTGGCTATACCGTATTGAAGTCAGCTCCTATTTGCTCTCTGTAGGTCTGACCCCACATATCACCCTAGACCGGGACCGGGGAGATGTAACAACAAGTCATGATGAGAGTGGAAGGGTTCATCAAATAATTTCCTATGTGCATTTCTCCATAGATACAGTTACATCATAACAGGAACCCTTAAGCCAGCCACTTTTCTAACCGATGGGCATCCTCGTGAATACAGCCAGCAAATGATCCAGAACAAAGCAGGGTATCTAAATGCAACGGTTTTGCCCCGGCTTGGATCTTTCCAAGAACCTTTGTGTCCGGCCCTGAAATCAGAACGTACGATTGTGACAAACTGCAGAGTTCTTCTTGGCTTCTCTCTCTAAATATGGATGAGGAATGACACAGTAGCATGCTTCAATATGATGCGGAGATTAAGTAACAGTAACAACCTGACTGCAGACTCTGCAGTTAAGAACGGAAAAGACCCGCGGCCGCTGACTCGAGCAAACAGTGACATAACTAAATTGAGTTCATTACTATCTCCGCGTGATCTCCCAAGAATGAAAAAAAGTATAGAATCTGTTAACCGACTCGGACCTAGCTAGCCCGGCAGTACCGGAGGCGCGATTATGCAGTCCCAATCTTATACACGATAGCATTTATGTCTCGTAATTGAATCAACACAGGCTAGAGCATATCTCTCTACTATCAGTCTCCTTATCAGTTGATTGCTATTCAGCCTAGGTGAGATATTAGCCTCTGAAGACAAGATACTCTCTTGATGCCGACGAAAGTATGCTTATCTCCTGAGACACAGGCTAGGGAGATAAGATCGAAGATCTTGGCCGGAAAGGCTGGCTGTCAGTCGTTAAACTTTAGCGGATGCCGCACTAAAGAGACGTGGGGTAATATCGGAAACGGGAGGCTATGATCTATTTCCGAATGGTGGTTCCGAGTATATTATAAATATTTACAGAAGCAGTGCTATAAAAAGCATTATATACAGCAGACTCGTGTTTGGTATCTACCTATCTTGTGATTTTTTCTTTCTTTTATTATAATTACAAGATATAATAGCGCTTTAGAACTTTCTTCCCGCGGTATTTGATCTTTATAGGGTAGTTATAAGATTTGTGCTTTGGACGTGACGAAGCTTTATGCTCTGGAGATCAAAGTGGATGGTAAATTGAACAAAGCTATTGGCTTTCTATATAAAGGGCGTGGTTCCTGGAAAAACTTCATATTGCCTCCTTCCGGTGAGAAACATGGCTCTGAGCTGATTAAGTACCTCCAAGTTGTGATTCAAGATCTCAGAGCGAAGTAAAATCATGTACAGCTGAATGGGGACCAACCGTGGCCCCCCATCAGATCCCGATCTCGAACTTGGCAAGCACAGATCTAGATTGTCGATGCCCCGGACATCGGATTGTTGTCTAAATGTGGAAATTGGACATTGGTATGAATGCTTATAGGGCTGAGACTATTAGCAAACTGCAGCTCTAGCTCATCCCGAAGATGGGCGGCCGTTGTAAGAACGATCAGCGACTAAGCCGTGCCAGACAGATCCATTCTACAGGTGATGTATGGAGTCTTCCCTTCAAGGTCTGAGCGCTGAAGCTGACAGGCTACTGTACTGCTGATCAGCCTGATTGAGTTCATTATTGCATCAGCTGCGACCAACTGCCATGGCCGCCTACGAAGAAGTGGAAATTAATACGAGAATTTCACAAAGGCGGGATCAGCATCAAAGACTTCCCCGCATAATCAAATTTCCACCATGACATTTTCCAATTCCAGTCAATGCAAAGTGGCGCCCCCAGAGTCCAAAACCGTTCAAAGTGGCGTCGTGGCGCCGCCGTGAATAGCGGCGCTTCTTTGATCCTCTTCTGCCCTTAACGCCTCGCCAGATTGACATCTTAACGTTTGGTTATCTCGGCGCTTGGACCAACAAGAGTTTTTGTTTCTATTCTGGTCTTCTGAGGCGGAGAAATCATGTTTGTTTGTTAATGCTTTCAGCAGCGTCTAGACCCATGATGGAGATGGAGTGATAATCTCCCATTTGACCAATCACGACGACGTTATTCTGTACCTGGATCGAGAGTGAGTGCAAGGCACCGGAGGGGTAAGGAACAGAGCCAACAGGTTCGAGCTCGGTAGATCATTTGAGCCAGGCGGCAGTTCAGACTACCGCCTCCCGTCAAGGCGACAGCTCTGGGAGTGAGATCGACATCGACATTAGGAAAAGGACATACGACTAAGCTGTAATCCATGCACTTCAGAAGAACTGGTTTATACAATACAGAGAGATAGGTATATAGCCCAATCGGTCGTAGATATGATAAACCGATGATTATGCTTGCTCAAGGGTCCCATATCTGTGTCAACACCAAAGCCGACTACCAGAGCCTCGGCCATTGAACCTCAACGGTCAGTCCAAGCTCAAGGATGCATCCCAAATTCCCGAATCTCGCTCATCGCAAGCAGTTGGCTCTCGAGACCAACAAACAAGTCCCGATCCAGATCCCATCGCTCCATTCATTGCAACATCTCAGCTCAGCCAGTTCAATGCGCTATCGATTGACTGACGCCTCCGGACCGTCGGCCCCTTCAGCTACTTCATTGACGATGGATCTAGACTCGGATAGCAATTAACAGTATAGTCAAAGGATGGGGACTCATCCTTTTTAGGGAATAGCATCATGCAGCTTGTCACCAGACTGCATTTGGCGTTCCGACTCAGCTCGGAGATGTCAAGCCTTCAGTGAGTATCACCGTGATCATACCAATTTACCTCTTATCGCAACTTCTATAAAGACACAAAGGTCAATCCAATAACTTCAGTCAAACCACCAGCACTCACAGTCTTATCCCCCTCTTCTTTCTTTGACCACTTGTGAAACATCCAAGGCCTGCCTTGTACATTCACGATGTTGCTCAAAGCTCTCAGTCTCGCTTTCATCGCCATCACCAGCGTCTCTGCTGCCCCCGATGGCACCGCCAACACCCTAAACAGGCGCACCTACACCCAATACTGCGGTGAAGCCACCTGGGTCCCACCCAAAGGCTCAACACCCGGGTACTGCCAATGCCCCTACGAAGGGCAAATCTACAAGCAGTACTCCTGCGACTGCCCTGATGCACAGACCCTCAAGAACAGAAAGTGCGTCAACAAGTGCCCTGATGATTCAAAGTACAAGGCTGGTAGCTACGGCAGCTGGTCTTGTGTCTGCGATGACGACGGGGCTAGTTGGTCTGCTTCTTCGGGGCAGTGTAGCTGCAAGTCTGGAAAGGAATCTGTTCAGGGGAAGTGTGTTGATAAGTGTCCCGGGGGTACTACTCGACAGAGTGATGGTTCATGCAAATGTAACGACCCCAAGAAGGAGGTCTTCAAAGGGTCTTGTGTGGATAAATGCCCCCAGTACTCGACGCGTCAGGACAACGGTAGCTGCAAGTGTCAGGATGACAAGGACTTGGTCAAGGGAGCTTGTGTTGACAAATGCCCTCAGTATTCTACGCGTCAATCTGATGGCAGCTGCAAGTGCAACGATTCGAACAAGGAGATCATCAAGGGTGCTTGTGTGAGCAAGTGTCCTAAGGATACTACACGCCAAACCGATGGGTCTTGCAAGTGCGACGACGGCAGCAAGGAGCTTGTGAAGGGAGTTTGTGTTCCTGCATGCCCTACTGGATCAACTCGTCAGAGTGACGGCTCATGCAAATGCACGGATGACAAAAAAGAGATCGTCAAGGGGGCATGTGTACCGGTTTGCCCGAAGGATACAACTCGGCAGAACGATGAGTCTTGCAAATGCGATGATGCCAGCAAAGAACTAGTCAAAGGCTCATGCGTGCCTGTCTGTCCCAAAGATTCGGCCCGTCAGTCCGATGACACCTGCAAATGCACCGGCGAAAGCCAAGAGATCGTTAAAGGCTCTTGTGTCCCTGTCTGCCCTAAAGACTCAAAGCGACAAAGCGACGATACTTGCAAGTGTGATGATGAAGCACAAGAAATCATCAAAGGTGCTTGTGTACCTGTTTGCCCCAAGGACTCGACCCGTCAGAATGACGATAGCTGCAAATGCGATGCAGACAACCAGGAAGTCATCAAGGGTACCTGTGTTCCCGTCTGCCCGGCTGATTCTACACGGCAAGATGATGATACATGCAAGTGTAACGCCGATGATGAGGAAATCATCAAGGGAGCTTGCATTCCTGTCTGTCCAAAGGATTCCACGAGACAACGGGATGACACTTGCAAATGTGATGCAGAGGATTCCGAGATCGTCAAGAACACTTGTGTCCTGGTCTGCCCCAAGGACTCGAAGAGGCAAGACGATGATACATGCAAATGTGACGCAGACGATCAAGAGATCATCAAAAACGTTTGTGTTCCCGTCTGTCCTAAGGACTCGACTAGGCAACAAGATGACACCTGCAAGTGCGATGAGGACGACTACGAGATCATTAAGAATGTCTGCACGCCTACCTGCCCCGACAAGTCAACCAGACAAGAGGATGATACCTGCAAGTGTAACGAAGACGGCTACGAGATAGTCAAGGGTACTTGCGTGCCGGAGTGTCCCAAAGATTCGAGTCGCCAAGAGGACGGCAGTTGCAAATGTGATACTGATGGCTTTGAGATTGTGAAGGACACATGCACCGCTGAATGCCCTAAGGACTCAAAGCGTCAAGAAGATGGATCATGTCTTTGTGATACCCAGGGCTATGAGATTGTCAAGGGTATCTGTGTCCCAGAGTGTCCGAAGGACTCAACCCGGCAGGAGGATGATACCTGCAAGTGTGATGCTGAGGGCTTTGAGATTGTCAATGGCGAATGTAAGGCAGAATGCCCTAAAGACTCGGAACGCCAAGCAGATAACTCTTGCAAGTGTACTACTGCTGGCTATGAAATTGTCAGTGGGGAATGCAAACCCGAGTGCCCTGAAGGATCTACTCGCCAACAGGATAACACCTGTAAGTGTGAGACCGACGGTTATGAACTCGTCAAGGGAGAGTGTAAGCCTGGTTGCCCCAAAGAAAGCTCTCGTCAAGAAGATGGAACCTGCAAGTGTACTACTGACGGTGATGAGATCGTTGGTGGCGAGTGCAAACCGCAATGCCCTGAAGGATCTACCCGTCAGCAAGATAACACCTGCAAGTGCGATACCGCTAGCTACGAAATCGTCAAAGGAGAATGCAAGCCAGAATGCCCCAAGGACTCCTCACGCCAGGAAGACGGCACATGCAAGTGCACAGCAGCTGGTAATGAGATCGTCAACGGCGTGTGCAAGCCAGAGTGTCCCAAAGGCTCCACCCGCAACGACAAAGACATCTGCATCTGCGACGATAAACTCGCCGAGCTAGACTCCAAAAACACTTGCACCTGCAAACCCGGCAACGAGCTTGTCAAAGACAAATGCACACCCAAATGCTGCGACGGTTCAACTCGGGACACCGATGGCAATTGCATCTGCACCAAGCCCAACACTATCCTCTCCGACAAAAAGTGCGTCTGCAAAGATGGGTACAAACCGACCAAGAAAGGCTGCAAGAAAGACTGCGGCTCGCACGCCTACGACAAAGATGATGTTTGTGTGTGCAAAAAGGCTGGTCAGAGTTTTAATCAAGACAAGACTTGCACGTGTCCTACTGATACGCGCTGGAACGGCAAGATGTGCGCTTCGAATTGTGGCTCTGAAGCGTGTTGGAGTAACGCCGCCAAGGGCTGTGTGTGCAATAAAGAAGGCATGGATTTCGACAGTGCCACGAAAACATGCTCTTGTGCTGATAAGTTAGTCTGGTCCGATGGGCAATGTCATATCGACTGTGGCAAACTAGCTTCATGGCACAAAAAGTCCCAAAGCTGCGTTTGTCTTAAAAAGGGTCAGACTTTCAGCCCAACTACCCTCGGCTGTGGATGCACAGGCGGTAAGATCTGGAGTGGCAAGGAGTGTATTACCGACTGTGGAGATTACGCTTCGTATAACTCGAAATCTGAGACGTGTGTTTGTGACAAGAAGGGTCAGATCTTCGATGCAGACGAGAAGACTTGTGGCTGTCCTGATGGCAAGGTTTGGTCGAAGAATCAGTGTACTGTTGACTGTGGTGATGCGGCGAGTTGGGATGGTTATGCGAGGAAGTGTGTTTGTGATAATGGGAACCTTGTTTGGGCGGATAAGAAGTGTACCTGTGGAAGTGGACGGAAGATGGTTGGAAAGGGATGTGTTCGATCTAGGTTTTGAGTGGCCAGGTGGTGATGGGCGATGAGTTGGTGTGAAGTCTTCTTCTTTTTACTTTTCTATGTTGTATTACTTCTACTTTGAGATTGCCTAATCTCACATTCTCTTTTAATTCTGATTTATAAACCTGCTTTTGACTTTTCAATAAGCTACATCGGTTCCAAAGTACACTTTAAAACCAAAATTTCAAATTCACAGGCAGTCAAACTTAGTTCGTAGGTCCACGAATAGGCAGCAGAGCGTGACCGAGTAACCTGTAAAACCCTGAAATACGGTATTATTAGGATCTGAATAAGTTCTGTTGCTTCGTAAACTTCCCTGTACAGTCGAGGGGTGACAGTGCATAGTGGCTATCTCTCATTGCTTCGCGAACTTTGCTGGTAGTCTTTTCCATTTACCTCAACAGTCCTTTGTTAACTTTGCATTTGAAAGTGAAATACGCACTGTCATCGAATTGGACAAGAGTGCAGTTCTAAGCATAAATTTTAACTGTGGGCTGCCAGTGCTGTTTGCAAACCTTGACCGCAATTAATATCGTGACCAGAAAGCTTATGGTGCATGCTCCAATGAGACTGCTATTCGACCTAGAATAATAGAAAGTAAAGTCAGAAAGACATAAAGCTTCTCGAAATATCTCATGTCAGGAATGTTCAAGCTATCTGGAAGTTAAAAGCAAAAATTATTCTTCTTCTCTATAAATACCCTGCTTCCCAGCTCCTTTCTCCTAGATTTTTCTTTCCTTTAACTATCACTTTTACAATCTTCTAGACTTACTACTTTCAAGTCTTCTCACAAACATCTCATTTCTCTCCCAAGACCAAGTCACCACCTCACAAATTACCTTCCTCTCCCACTCTATCACCAACAAACACATCTTTATCTCCCCTCCCCAATCCTCTCCCCTCCCAACATCCCCACCACCTCCAAAATGTCTCTCTCCCTTGACCAAAAGGTCCGACTCCTCGCCCGCCAGGTCCAGCGCTTCCACGAATACAGCGCTGGGACAGGCCGTCCCAACAGCAAGATCGTCAAGACTCCTGACGTCAAGCTTGCTGCAGCCCTCGAGCCAGCCTTTGGCTTGTACGAGTCCGGCGACACAAAGGCCACGCACGAGTCGTGGCCGTTCTACTGGCAGCTACGTGGCAAGGGACGCCTCCTTACCCGAGACTTGGAGTGGTTCAGGTATGTGGGCTACAAGCTCCTCTACAATGGCAAGGTGAGCGCTTCAGACTTGCCAAAGTCAACTTACGAGGAGGCGCCCAAGGAGAGCTGGGATGAGTTGTACAGACCTCCAGCCCCCCAGCAAACCGAACTAGAGCGGGGGGCGATGTGGGCTGCGACTGGCAATGAGACGTGGCCTCGTGTGAACGAGAAGCCAAAGTCGCAAGTCGCAGTCTTTGGAAGCAGAGACCAACACACCCGGGAGTACCGATCTTCCCAGAATCTGGCTGATGGTGGCGACCTCATCACATTGGCCACTGACGTCGTGCCCATCAACAAGGCACTTTGCAACTTTGAACCTCTGTGTCTCGAATAAGTCAATAACGAAGACACAGGAAGGTTTCAGAATGAGAGCAAAGCATATATGAGGAGTTTATGGCATATCGGAGTTATGATTTTGGGCAAGACATGGTAAAGACATGTATATAATATCAGTGCTAGAGTTATGACATGGCACAGAGAAATACGACAAGTTGTTTTCCTTCTTAACTAAATGTACCCGACCGAGAGAAAACTTTCATTTCTGTTGCTACCTTCTAACCAAAACTTGACTGCCTTGTCGTCAACTCCCTGATCCAGTGTACTGCATGAGCAAAAGTTCATTCAATATCAAATGAGCAAGTCATTCAAATTGAAGAATTTTCCCCTTGCAGAAACACGAACTGCAGTGCGTAAAAAATTAAGCATCTTACCTAAGAGGCTCAATGCCGGCATGATCAACATCTCGGCCCGGCCGGCCACTAACGGCTTATTGAGGAGGTGGAGCGGCGCAGTCAAGCCAGTCCAATCCAGACAATTATACCAACTCTTGGAATTTAACTGTTTCAGAGATGGTTTTATTAGTTGCTAGGAGACAATTGACCATTCATGAATTCTTCTAGTTACTCCCTTGCCTCGATGATAGGTTCCGACTTGAGATGTATGATTCCACTCTATAACGTCATTGTCTCAATTCCTTACTTTACGAGGTCTCTTGCAGACGACCTTGGCATTAGTGGATCCTTGAACATCGAATGTCATGCTGCGGCGTGTGCTTTGATGAAAACTCTAAACTCGACGTCGCTAAAGGACAATTGACCTGATGGCATGTGAACGTAAATAGAACAAACTCTATATAAGACCTCTGCTTCCGCATCTTCCGAAGCATCTTCTTCTCTGTTCCTTACCCTCACAACTCACTCACAATCTCAACTCCTTCGAACAATCCAACAATCCAACAACCTTCAAAATGAAGTACTCTCTCTCCCTCATCGCCCTTTTCGTCGCTAGTACTATCGCTATTCCTGCCGCTACTACTCCGAAATGTAAGGCTGTAAGCATTTCCATCCTCGACTTTGTTTCTTCCTCTAACATGAATCTATAGGGCGAACAGTTCTTTGAATGCGGCACGGCTTGTCCCTTGACATGCAATGAACCTGAGCCCCGACCGTGTACCAAGCAGTGCGTTCCAGGCTGCTTCTGCAAGGAGGGTACCATTCGAAGCCAGGTGAGTTTTAATCGTTTCACTGACGACTGTCACTAATTCAACTTGTTAGTCCGGATCTTGCGTCAGTCGCAACAAGTGCTGAGTTTGATCAAGGTTCTGCTCCTGTCTGTATCGTTATATGACAGGCTTATAGGTGGAAAAAGTTACTCGGGGCATCTTGAAAATTCATTTCTGTATAATATGCTCTGTATCACAGACACGAAGTACAGCATATCTTAATAATTACTTATCTCCTATGACCTTTTGTTGTGGTTGACTTGTTATTTTATATGAGATAATAATGAGTGATGAGAATCTTTGTAGTACTCGGAGATAGATTCATTGAGGGATTGTAAGACATGCATGTCATCCCGACAGCATCTTTAAATCCATAAAGTAGCAATCCAACCTAAATTACCTCCACCTCGGTTTGTCCGGTAAGCTTTCTCTTCCCATCAATCAGTTTGACCTCCCAGAGGATCACATTCATCTTCGTCGTTTCCTCGCCTGTTTCCTTATGCTTGGTCCTCCATTTGCTCAATACAGCCACGACGCCATCGCCCTTCTCTGGATGTTCCCACGTGAGAATCTCAGAGAATTCGTCTTGGACCGCTGTAGTTGAGCCACGGACGTAGAGAAGACCTCCTTTTAACTGGTCGTAGGTGTACACGTTGTGATTGATCCTGGGGTGTCACGGGTCAGATGCACTGAATCATGCTTGTTGAGTGGGGTTTCTTACTTGGTGACTAGGCTTGAATCAATATCCTCATTTATAGCCTTGACGGCGATTTCGTCGCTGGGTTGAATGAAGAGAGCATCGTTGAGCTTGGTGACCCACTGAATGAGAGAATCTTGTTTGGTTGACATTTTGGGTGGCTGGATGGTAGACAATGGAGAAATGATGAAGAGGTGATAGAAGGGCTGGAAAAAGTATTCAACCTCGAGTCTATAAGTGCCTTTTATGCTCATTGACCGTGGGGCACTATACTGCATTATCTTATTAGGTCTTGTCCTCCAACTCCGCGTATCACTCCACGCCCTTTCTCCGGGCGGTATGGAAAATGAACCAGTTGCCGTCTGATCCATGTGGAACTAGGGCCAAAAATTACTAGACATTCTGAAATTTAATCTATAAAGCTCGTGAAGATATTCTTACGGTGGACCTGGCGTGGAGTTGGCGCGGACGTACGGTGGAGATGAATCGGAGTGGTCCCGTTGGCTATGGCCCGAGAAGCCCGAGAAGCCCGAGAGGAGTGCAGCCGGCATCCGAGTGGAGACGCGTTAATTGCGGGTGTCGTTATTATAGATACCGGACTCTCAGAAGTGACCTGGTGCATAGCCAAGGCTCGGTATTCATTCTTCGGGACCCTTTCATGGGCACGCGTCGGCACCGGTGGCTTGGTGTGAAACCGTGGTTTTCAAGAAGAATGTAGAAGGCCAAGGAGGGTTCTTGACCTTGACACTGGTTGGAGTTTGGATATCTTCAATGATGCATTTATTCGCCCTAGTATACAACAGAAACCTCATCTCCCGTCCTCACAACCCAAGTCTCAACCTTTTCCAAACCCCACATAATAGTGAACAAATGTCGTGCAAAGTCATCAACCTCTGCAGCGCCAACGCCTTGATCTAGTAGCAACTGGCCCTTTAACGAATAAATAAACAACGGATCAGTCTGTCGTGCAACGGCCTCCCATCGTGCAGACGAAGATGCCTCCCAGAATTTGGCTTGTGTCGTGATTTGGATGTCACCCCCGCATGACTGTAAGTTACTGCCCTTCAGACCGCCGTAGACACCAGTGGCGATGTTACACAGCAGACCAGTGCGGCGAATGGATTCGGACAGGATGAACGAGCGGTACAGGCCGGGGACAGGGTCCAGTTCCTCGACTGCTGTTCCACTATAAGTCCCCATGATCGGCAATGTTGACGCAAGTGTGCTGTCGTGTGTTGCTGACTCCCATAGCTGGTTCTTCCACGCGTGCACAAGACTGATGAGATTCTCAGCCCTTGCCCGACGCTCAATGGAGGAAGAGAACAGTGCGAGGAGAATGTGAATGAGAAGAGCTTGAGTGCGGGCCAGATGGTCCCGGGTGGAGAGGATCCTGGCGCCCCTGACGGGGTGGGCATTTAGTAGATTCGTGATTTGAGTGGCAGAGATCGCATTGACGATGGTTTCATTCTCGCTAGTGGCAGAGCTGGAGATGACACATGCAGAGTATGCGTCTTGAATGCATTGCGGATATCCCGAGTCGGAGTAGAGATGTCGGTGGATAAAAGGGTTGTGCCCCGTCTTAACAAAACGAGACAGCCAGTTTTGTAAACCGCGGATAAAATTGGTGAAGACGGAAGCCGGATGAATCACATCTGGGGCGTTGTAGTGATATCCTATAGTCCATGACTGAGGTCCAAGAAACCAGCGTAAATTCCGGGATGGATGCGTCAGCTGACCAGAAACCTCAGCAATTCTGCTAGAGGATGAGCCTGGTAACGACGATGGATCAGATAAAGAGGGCGTCCATGGCGGTATCGATGGACAATTCAGACTGGCGCTGAAGACCGGATCGAGCAGCCATGGCTCGGACATTTCTCCAACTAAAGACAGACTATCTGCATCAACCGCAGAAGTCCACATATCTCCGAAACCTATGTCTGGAGCAGCTTCAGCATCGCTGAAGTCAATGGCTTGTCGCCTCGCTGAAGGTGGATAAGTGCAGGCTGACTCCCGATCGATACAGCGTGAGCATGAGGGATATCGCTTGTCGCAGCGACGCTTGGTCTCGACGCACGCGAAGCATGACTTTTGCTTAGTTTTCCGACCCATTGTGGACGTGTTTGAAGGATCTGGAGATGAATTGAGGGGCTAGTCCGGGTTTTGGTTGCGGAGGTGCGGTGGAGATGAGATGGAGGCTAGCGGACTTGGGTCGGAGATGCTAGGCTAGGCTTCACTATTGCAACACCACTTGCGGCTCCTCTAGTGGGGACCTACTGTTCCATGGAATACTGGGGCCAGATAAAAGATATGTGCCAGCCATACGCAAAGCAACGGCGCTTATTTAAATATGTCATTACTCTGTAGTTTGTCGTCGTTCCAGTCCTCGTCCTTTATCTCGACTCGACTCTATCGACAGCTAGGCAGCCAACACACAATGGCGGTACGGCAATGGAATCCCTCTACTGATATGCCAGATCTGAACGGCAAAGTCGCTGTCGTGACCGGAGGCAGGTATGTGTCAGCTGCCTTGCATGAGTGTAGTACTATGACTGACACGACTTCAGCTCGGGAATTGGCCTTGAGACAGTCAGATTCCTAGCTCGGAAAGGAGCAAAGGTGTACTTGACCACGCGAAGCGAAGCGAGAGCACGACAAGCCAAAGACAGGCTTAATAATGACACTGATATCGATACGAGAAATGTCGAATGCCTGGTGATGGATCTGTATGACCCGGTCAGCATTACTCATGCTGTTGAAGAACTAAGGAGAAAAGAGACAAAGCTGCACATCTTGAGTACGTCTCGGACGTCAACTTATTTGGTGATAGCTGACAATGTCAAAGTTAACAATGCGGCCGCTTCAACATCGTCCACCATGTTAGTTGACGGGAAATACGAACAACACATGGTTGCCAAGTAAGCAAAACCTAACTGACTATCTCACCTCACAGCTAACACTTAT
The DNA here is from genome assembly GCA_017579625.1 of Fusarium sororula. Classification (NCBI taxonomy): domain Eukaryota; kingdom Fungi; phylum Ascomycota; class Sordariomycetes; order Hypocreales; family Nectriaceae; genus Fusarium; species Fusarium sororula. The sequence continues at coordinate 737,724 of JACWFA010000020.1, forward strand.
AGTCATATGGGACCTTTAATTCTAGTCAACCGTCTCCTACCCCTCCTAACAGCCGCCGGCAAGGACTCTAACGCCGACGTCAGAATCGTGAATCTTAGTTCCACAGCTATGACCAGTATGCTGCCAGCCAGTTTCAAGTTCAATTTCAACTCGCCAACTTGCTTCAAGGATCCGGTTCCATCACACCCATGGCAATGGCGCTATCTAGGAAGATTCATGTTTGGTTTTGACATGATCCGATACGCTGTATCAAAGGCAGCAGTGATACTTTTCACAAGAGAACTCCAGGAGAGATTACAGGGTCAGGGCCTACCTATTACCTGCATAGCTGTTCATCCTGGGGAGGTACTCACCGAGGGAGTGCTAGCTATCAACAATATTCTTGTCAGGGCTATAGCTCGCGCGTCATTTGTAACCGCTGAGCAGGGCGCAGTTAATTCTTTGTTCGCGGCGACGGCGACAGAGGTTCGGGAGGATGCGCTGAAGTATAAGGGGAGATTTATAGTTCCAGTGGGAAACTTGGAGGAGCCCAATCCTGTGGTTAAAGACGATCGACAGGTGAAGGGCCTGTGGTCTAACACAGTGGTTGAGGTTAATAATTGGCTCGGGGAGAAGAAACTTGCTTTGTTAGAGGCCTGGTAATTGTTCTGCTAGGTAGTGCACCAGGAACAATGTTATTTACATAGGTACCTTAGCTGGTATAGCTGATTTCACAAGAGTCTTGTTTCGAGGTCACAGACCTTACAGCTGATGCTCACATCATGCGCCTTACACATATACCGGAGTTTAAAACATTTTCCAGATCCCTGAAACGGTAGTTTGCTCAAGACTTAGTATGTGTTCAGAGATGTGCTATCTAGAGTTGATGCCCATTGCTAATAGCTTACGGCTGGCCACAAGAGAGTCTTCAAAATACACTCAATTTGTTTCTCCCAATGAGTCAGGATACGAGATCGGATTCATACACCCGTACTATTTAGTAATGACTGGAACGTGGTTTGCTACTGTAATGAGTGTGAGGAGGTCTAGATTGCCTGACTGAATAACGCATAGATCCCGGAGTACGAAGAGGGCATCCCCATGATCAAGCAGAGCCCAAACCCTGTTCCCGTCCAAAGGCAGTTGAGAGACACACCTTCAGTCCGCCCGGCGTTTTGTGACTAAAGAAGGCATCATAGTTCTTTGAGATGTTCTCGAACTTATCTGGGAAGGAAGAAGAGTTAGACCACGACGATCAGTTGAGATACGTTGGTTACTGTACCGTGATGGGTGAACATGAATGAAGGGTCGTATTTCCCTTCGACGACAAGGTCCAGAAGAAGCGGGAAGTACTGAAAGGCCTTTAGTACTCTCCCATAGCACGAGGTGAGTTCACGAATGTTACCTTTTGGGCGTAGAGCTGTCCTCCACGCAGGGTGATGCCCTTTTCCATCAACATTCCAATGGGGAAGTTGTTGGTATTATAGAAAAAGTCTCCAATCAACGCGACATTGCCTCCCTTACGAGTTGCCTTGATAGCCGCGCTCACCGTGTCAGAGCTGTCCCCCTCGACTCCCAAGGCTCTCATAGTGGCATGCGCAGTTGAGTTGGTGCTCCTGAACCCGCTCGCCTCAATGCCACGGTCTAGCCCATGCGGCTCAATAGACAAGATGTAGTCAGCAGGATCAGAGTGCTCCTTGACATTGATGGGAATCATGCCCATGGACTTGGCGATATCCAGGCGGTGCTCGTCTTTGTCAATGGCATACACCTTGCTAGCTCCTCGCAGCTTTGCCAGACGCTGGATTGAGAGACCAACGGCGCCGCAGCCCCAGACGCCGACGACATCTCCCTTGCCTACCTCGGCCAGCTCGTTGCCGTGCCAGGCGGTAGGAGTCACGTCGGCGAGGCCAACAAGTTTACTGGCCTCTATGTCCTTGGGGGCCTTGACGCAGGTGAGGTCGGCGTTTGGAACGCGGCAGTACTCAGCCTGATCGCCTGGATAACCCCCGGTGATCAGAGAGTACCCAAAGATGCCCGACAACCGATGGCCGTACATCTGCTCCAGCTGCTTGGAGGGATTAGTTTTATCACAGAGCGAGAATTCCTTTCTCTGGCAGTAGAAGCAGTCCCCGCATGCGATAACAGGAAGGATAATCACTCTGTCTCCTACACTGAGATTCTTGACGTCAGATCCAACGTCCTCGACGATGCCGATGGCCTCGTGGCCCATGATCAGGCCCTTTTCCATGGCATTGTTCATATCGCCGTTGTACATGTGGAGATCGGAACCGCAGATAGTGCAGTGGGTGATGTGCACGATGGCATCCGCGGGCGCGGTGATGGTTGGTTTGGGCACGCTGGTCAGCGTGATGGACTTTGTGCCTGTCCAAGTGGCCGCTTTCATCCTCTCACTGGGGTGAGGCTTGTAGGCCGTGGTATAGACTGGTCTTGGGTCACATGTTACATACCATTCAATTGCAGGTGGGGATGTAAGAGAGCTTACTTAGCTACTTCTGCCATTGTTGAATTTGGGCGATCTTTTAGATTGAAGATTGTTGTTGGAGAGATTTCGTCAGCAACAGACCTTCTTTTATCATCAAACCTGTGTATAGTATCATATCTCACCAACATCTCTTCTCAACTGAGATGATGAGAATGTGTTGATCGATACTTAGGCTTATGACGTCTCAGCGACATATCATGTCAACAAACTGAACCATCTGATGAGAATGTGTCATTATGCGTAAGTCTCTGCATTGCCTCATCATCCCAATTCAATCCTCACGGAACCATCGTGTAGTATAATCTAAAGCGGATCAAATGCTCCTTCTCATTACATATCATCATCATCATACGTACGCCCTCGTGCAGTAAATTACACTTTTCACAACCGGAGCCAGGCCGACCCGACTAAAGAAGCTCACTTGATTGGTGGATCTGGGATCTGCGTGAAATAACCCCGGTCTGGGGAAAAGCTGAAAAGAATGCAGCATGTCACACCTACTACCCAATGCATATATGTCAACCCCAGTCCAATCTAAGATCTAGCATGTAGCGATCCTGTTGTGACTAACTACATTGGCTGTAGTGGCGGATAAGGCTTTATGCTTGTAAGCGCTGAGGGGGTCAAGCAGCAGCATTCCTGACTGAAATATGATGTAAGATGGATTTGGCATCTCCGGTATCTAGTTGTAAACATGACTAGACTATGCTGTATTCTCTGAAATTGCCTCCGAGAACAAGGTTTGGTCTGGATGATCTCCGTGAATTAACTATGCTGGTTGAAGGGGCTCAAATTTATCACAGCGTCATCAGATCGACTATTCAGCCTATCAACCCCGAGCAGTAGCACTCTCAACAGCATTGGCAGTTGGTACTACACTGATTGATAGGTCAATGCCATAATATCTTGACAAGACATATCCAGCCAACACACTGAAAAGTCCCAATTGATTTAGCAGTCAGCACTCTATCAAAAGAGAGAATAGATGCTCGAATAATGGTCCAGCTTGAGATAAATATCAAGTTCTTTCATAATAAGTTAAACTATTAACCATGAGTTTTAGATACAAATTTAAGTAGTTAGTCAAGTTTATAAGGCAAAATCTCAGATAAAGAGGCCATTATAACATTCTAGATCTTGTAGGAGCAACAACTATTCGTATAGTCCTCGCCTATCCACTTGTCTCTTGAACATATCGATTCGCTTCATTACCAATGTACTCCTGAATGAGTACGCAGTCACAGGTTCCATGCTGGAGCAACTGCATCTTGAGATCGTGGACTTGGTGAGTTAGCTCCTTGACACATTCCGTCAACCTGTGATTCGCCTCCTGCAACTTCTTCTCGGCAGACTCAAGATTCTTCTCCTGTTCCCGCTGCTTGATGCGGACCTTTGTTGCAGCCCGCTTGTTCCTCTCCCTGACCTTCTTGATGTATGAAGTGTCTGTCTTGTCGACCGTGTCACGCCTTTTGGTGGGTGGCGGAGCGTCGGCTTCTCTCTGGACACTGGCGGTGAGGATATCTTCGGGCAGGCTCATGGTGCTCTCCATACCGGAGCTCACCCTACGCTTCTTTGCTTCAGGCTGTGTTGGTAGAGGGCGGTAGTGCTCGATGACCTCTGGGGAGCTTGACACATAGGTGATGTCTGAGTGATTTGGCCCCTTTGATGGCTCTGGATGATATTCAATGGTGTTGGTAGAACTCGATACGATTGAGGACTCTGATCGTAGTTGAGGCACGCAAGATTCGGGAGGGTACTCGGCATTATTCAGAGGAGTCGTGAGGCTTGTGAATGACGAACCCTGCTGAGGCGTCGAATATGGTTGAGAGAGCAGAGACTCAGACCATTCAACCAGAGTCGGGTCACTGAGGTATCTGGGTATGTACTCTTCACTTCCGTTGAGTGCATACTGGTGACTGTCATCGTTAGATGCATAGAACCACGGAGTCCCCAAGAGATTAGAGGTAGGATCCAAGTTCCCAATCGTTGATATATCGAGGGTTTGATCTGCATGTGCACTGGAACATTGCTCCATGGTAAAGACTGGAAATGCATCTGTTAGAGACGTTGCAAAGATATGACGCAACACACAGATGCCAAGAGAGAACCCCATTTCTCGACAGCAGTCTTTAGCAAAGCTCATGGCATGGTCGCACTTACTTTCACCTTTCCGCTATGTTTTAATGTCAGTCAAGCTTCTTATTCATGCAGTTTCTATTGTTGAACAGAACCAGAGATTAATCCATCCGGTCGCCAGCCGCTTAAATGTAGCCTAAAAGCTAAATGCGGTGCAGGCGTGTTTATTTTATTTTGAAGACAGTATCGCTGGCGTTTAGCACATCGCCTCATGGGTTTTTTATAAATGCCACCGATTGACAAAAGAAAATGATATTTCCGGCAGATAAACACGGTGTGCTGCAGCGCTGATACTGCAAGGAACATTATGGACAGGGATGCCCATGGTCGATAGTCATTAAGTCGTCATGAGATGTCAGATTCGGTCGGTCGACACAACTACCCCGCTCTAACATCCCATCGACTATCACATTCAAGGTTCTCTAGCTTAGATGAGCATCTCCACTGTCTAGCCATCGGCCGGGTATTGTTAGGCAAAAGGAGGGAGATGATTCTTGGTCTTGATGCATTCGGCCGATATGCCTACCAGACCGCCAGCGAATTGATTCCCCATCGATCCATACCATACTTTTGTCTTGATTGAAAGAAAAGCCTTGCATCGTTTAATCGCACCTAAACACTCGTCCCTTGTATTTCCGCGCCCATTATGACGTGTCTCGGTTACCAAAGATCCGGAATAGTGCCCTTACACTGTGTTATTACTCAGCTCGTGGGATCATCGTTGAAATGTGATAAGAGGTAGGCTAGTAAGCGAGGGGTCTTGAGCGTAGCGGCTCTAAAAAGCTTGACTTGGTTCAGGGTTGTACCAGTAGCAGAGTCGGCCATGCGCCGCCCACCAATAGAACCCCTCATAGCCCTGCTCCTTTGGACCCTACAGAAGATCTGGACTCATCTTCGGCAAACCTAATTATGCATGAGACCCAATCATGGGAGGACGGACGGGCGAGAGGTAGCACCGGCGGTGGGAGCACCTTCGAGATGACTCCACAAGGTGATGCTGAAGATGGTGTGAGCGAAGATCCTTTGTTCATCAAACGGAAGCGAAGATGTTTCCGAGAGTCAAACTATGACCTGTCACAAAATGTGATGGGCGCAAGTTGTTTGCCCGAAGTGTATTGGACCAGGAGCTAAGGATCAGAGTTTAAACGGGAGTTAGTCCTATCAAGCCAAGATACAATGTCGAGTCCTGTCGCGAGAATGACCTCGCACGTCCCCTGGCTGTCAACGCAAACGGCCTCGGTATCCCGCACACGCGTAATATGTCGTACTGTATCTTGATCCAGAGCATATTTGCTTCTCTTCCGAATAATGTCACCATAACGGTAAATACATGCATGGTATCATGACAAGGGGAGATGCTGCGACCCCGGAAATCACCGAACTCGCGACGCCAATCGCATCAAGGATCTGCCTCATGAAAAGAGGAACCCTACCATTTTTAACACATCTCACAACGATATTAGGCTACAATTGTGGAGATGGGTTAGGCCGCAGAGGTGCCAGTCTTGCAACTAAAGCAGGACATACATGGATCACCATCAGGCATATCGCCAACCGTGCCGACAGAGGGTGACACGATCCAAAGCACGCTAGCGGATGATCAGTCCCAGTTTTACTTGGAGATTGTAACAGTATACTGACTTGTACTGAGCGCTCCGGCATACACGACCAAAGGATGGGAATCGGGAATCCCATGTGGCCTATCATGGTTAGAACTAAGTGGCCTCAGGAAGTATCTGCCTTCCCATATTCGCCTTTGTCTTGCCACTTCTCGTATTATGAGACACTTTCAGGGTCAAGGACGGCACTCAAGGCCAGCCCAAGAACCGGGAGCTGCGATACAGCGGTTTTCCATCGATTGATGCCTAAAGCTTATGACGCCTCCACGAGGCATATCAAGCCAACACACTAAAAAATCCCATTTAACTTTAGCTTTTGGAAGGCAATATATACATAGCCTCAACAAAGATAAGTCTCCTAATAGCAGTATTCTATCCTCTCATATCCTGGAACACAACAGGACACATGCCGAAGAGCATCTATTGCTTGGCAGCATTGAGACGTGAGTAAAGATAACACTGTAGGGAGATGGTGTCAAAAGTACGGATCCACAGAGGGACTCGAGTTACTGTATAGAGCTAAAGGATCTTTGGGCTCCAAGCCTCCCCTGCAGCCTGTAGTTCGTGCCTTTGGTCTCAATCCATGTTCACTTCCATCGTCCGTGCAGGGCTGTTTGGGCCCTCCGCTGCATAATGAGAGCCAGGGAAAAGCATAGACAGACCCCAACGAGAATTCCTCTCCAGCTGAAAGCGCCTAGATATACCCCCTCGCAGTACGGGTCAATTCAAGATACACAGATCAAGACGCCCTTGGAACTAACGAACTGGTACTTATCGACGAGCACACACGCCCCGATGTCAACGACCCCTGCAGCGAATTATCCAGCAACAAATCTTCCCATGATCAGATGCCCAATCCTGACACCCAGGCCGCCAAGCACGTTCAGTGGAAGTAGAGAGTGAAGTCAAGACAGAGCAGCCACTGCCAGTCGTAGAGCTCGCATAGTGGGCCACCCAACAAAGGCTCTGCACAAAAGCCCATGAGGAAATGTGACGTCGTCAGCAGGAGCAGCGACTCTCTAACTCTCGGCGATTCAGTGATTATTGCTTGGTAAGATGTTACTGGTGATATAGCCGTTTAGGAGTAGGAGCATAGCGATGCCTGCAATCTACCTATTTCTTCCCAGTCGCCGATATCAGGGAGTCCCATCGTCCTCGTCCCCAAATCTGTCTTTAGTGGTGTCTGGCGTTTTGTGCAGCCTAGGCCCTTCGGAGAGGTCCATGTGATTTTCGACAGGCATCGTTACTAGAAGCCCATGATGTATAGGCTAGCTAACGAGGACTTGTGATAAAACACGAATAAAAATGTCACAGAACTCACCACCGATGGAATTCCAGAGTCGCAAGCATTCTATCCGCTTCAGGGAAAGAATGTAATAACCGCAAGTAATTTCATCACCACCGGTCCATCATTAGGAACAGTTAGGCGCGCTATGGGAAACAAAAAACACATTGTCTTCACGATACATTTATCTGACAAATAAATTCGCTTTGCGTAAGTGATAAACATATACTGCCTGAACTGGACTGATTTGACAAAGGTGTTATTTTAAGTTGACAGACCTGACAGCTGATGCTAAGATCACGCGACTTACTTGAAGTTTATTATCCGCTTTGTCCAATGACCTATAGTGTATCAGACACAGTTTATTTTATATTGAAGCTTAGATCTGACCATCACCGCACATGTTTGGTCGGGAGGTAAGTCTCAATCAATATAAGCTTTTCACAAAGCTGCTTCATCGTGGAAGCGCTCTATTGATTGATACTTTAAGCTTATCATATCTCAGCGAGACATATCAAGCCAATACACTGAAAATTCCAAATTAAGTTCAGATTTTGAAAGGCATGTGCACATAGCCTTAACAAAGAAATGTGAAAGCACTTAAATGGGGTATTTACCACTAAGTAATGCTATAGGAACCTTGCAGGTGGAAGCTTATATGCTGGAGCATGAAGTTATTTTCGCGTCTTTCTTCAGTCCACGGGGCGCTGTCAGTGGTCCCTTTAACGCTTGATGCTTCCAAGACACTTTGCGCAGTGGCCATGTTGACTGTCCCATCGGCCAACAGCGCAATCACAACATCAATCTTCAGCCATTCTGATCCTATCTCTGAAATTCTACATGTTAATTATTTGTTGCAGATAAAACTTGATCATTTGTCTGCAGTGGTGATAGACTTAATAAATGGTAAGGGCAACAGGTTCAGCCAACAGGCGAATTGCGTCACTGTGAAGGTTTGATATGAGGTTCTGTGATGAGAACTCTAAGGCAAATTAACGCACCCCTACGTACTTGTGTTTACCTTAAACTTCCGACTCCAAAGTTTTCGTCCCTGACGATTCACTACATAAGTCTCGGTGGCACTTCTGAAATCCTTTCTCAATTTCATTTAATCCTCATTGATGTCATTAGATATCTGCATCCCACGATCTCACTTCATCCCTACTCCCAAATCCCTCTACACCATCTACCAGTCTCTCATAAAGCAAAAGCACAACACCATGCGCGTGTTTCTCATCCAGACCGCAAAGGGTCTCTTCTCCTCTTCGGGCGGTTACAAGGCTAATAACGCGCTATTGCGCTACCTCTCGTATAGAGGTCATTGTGTCCGCCAGCTATGCTACTCTTACCGTGGCGAAGTAGAGAAATATACGAATAGTAGCGACGACGTTGATTCGCGACTCTGTACCAGATCTTTGCACATGAGGTCGGAGAGCGACAGGCCCGGACATGATGTGCAGGTGCATGAGCTATGTATGGAAGATGGTGTTGAGGCGCTGGCACTCGACAGCGAGGCCTTTGACGCGGCGTTTGGTGGCAAGTTCGAATCATCGAACCAACTGGCTAGGATGTCAGCCGAGTACATAGAGGTAATCCAAAGCACCTCTAAGTCCAGGTTTGTATCTAACATTGCTGACTACGTCTCCGTAGAATGGAACTTCACCAGGACCGCTCATGGATTTCATCTCCTTCCTGCAAAAAGAGATCAAACGTTTTTCCCCAACGCACATTATCTCCAACGACGGCCTATCCATGAAAGCTAGTCTCGCCCCAGAGCTAGCGCATCTAACCATGTCTCGCATAGCAGTTGTGCATACAGCCGAGCAACTCCCGTTTGGTCCCTTTGCCGGTGGTTTGCCCGGCCATTCGAGTACGGCGCGTGAAGCAGATCTTTTCCAGCAGCTCGATGGGATCTGGAGCGTGTCTGACACGATACGCAAGTATGCGCTTGAGCACGGCCAGCTCGAAACGCGGTTCTTGGTGCTTCATCCCTGGACGTATCTGGTGGGGAAGGATCATGCCATCCCTGATCGGGTCTTTAACTGGGACAAGAGGTTTGTAGGTATGATCAACCCCTGTCCGGTAAAGGGTGCGAGTATATTGGTCGATCTGGCACGGAAGTGTCCGCAGTTGGAGTTTCTGACCTATATGAGTTGGGGCGCCGACGATGCAACTGTGAAGGATATGGAAGCCTTGTCTAACATGACGTAAGTACCACTATTGCTAAAGTACCCTTATACGTTGAGAATTATCTAACCAGTATGCAGTGTCCGTCCATCTTGTGCCACAGCAAAAGATCTCTGGCGCGATATTAAAGTCCTTGTCGTTCCGTCGCTCTGGTGCGAGGCCTGGGGTATGGTGGTGGTAGAAGCTCACCTCCGGGGCATTCCAGTTGTGTCATCGAATGCAGGTGCGCTGTCTGAGTCGATGCTTGGGCTGGATTACATCATCCCGGTGACTCCTATCACTGGACAGCGCGACGAGTCGGGGCGATACTTGATACCCGAGCAGGATGTAGCACCATGGGTCAAGGTTATCACTAATCTCATGCAGGATCGGTCTGAGTATGAGAAGGTCTCGACTCATGTGCGGAATACAACGATTAAATGGCTGAAAAGCAACAGTGAGGCGGACATCGAGACTTGGTTGATGGGTATGAGGACAGAGTCAAAGATTTGAGTTGAATGGCATCTGCAGAGATTGCAAGGTTCGATTTAAGTATCTGTGTCCTCCCACTTAATTCAATATTCGCCTATAAGCATGTTATGTAGCAATAGTACTCGACCCACGTGAGCGGAGGACTTCACTGCAAATATTTTGCCTCCTAGAAGATTGAAGCAGCAGCTCATCTATTGTACTAGATGCTGTAGTTTGGTAGCCTCCATTATTATAAAGCATGGTATGACAAGGAAAGTATTATTAAGATGCGTGACATTCTGCACTGACTATTTCAAACCAATCTGGTAGCCATTAATGACAATCTGATACTACCATTCCAAAGAAAAAGATCCCTCAAGCAATTCCAAGTAGGCCCTCCCAAGGCAGAAGCTGTATCTCCCCGGATCTGGGCCTCTCTAGAGACAAAACATCATAACTCCCGAGAGCCCAACCCCTGACCCCCTCACCTTCTGGGAACGTGAAGCTTACCTCGTCCTTACTAAAGTTAAGGATCGTGATGGTATGTCTATCTCCGCTGATCCTCTTGAACGCAAAGACGTTCGGGTGTGTGCCATCAATAATCTCAAGGTCCCCATAGACGAGCAGGTCTTTGTACTTCTTGCGTATCTGGATACTTCGCTGCCAGAACCGATAAGGTGACACGAGCATGGTACGGTCGTTTGCCCGAGCTGCAGAAGTCTGTAGTGCCGCGTTGACGAATCTGTAGTCGTCGTTTACGCGCATCCAAGGCTTGACTCCCACGGGGCAGAAGCCGCCGTTGGAAGTAGAGTCCCACTGCATAGGGGTCCTGGCATTGTCGCGCGCTTTGAGGCGCAGAAGGTTCTTTGCCTCTTTCCTTTCGGGAGACCCTTCTGGGAACTGAGCGCAGACACTACGCAAAGGAGATCATGTCAGTAAGTTTCCCAAGTGATGAGTGAGAGCTATGAGACTTACTTGTTGATGTAGGAAATAGACTCAATGTCTATGTATTCCTCCAGTGCCCAGGACTTGGGTATGTTCCGCATGCCAAGTTCTTCGCCCTGGTATACATACAGGGTACCGGGGAGACTTGTCTGCATGATGGAGAGGAGCTTGGTACCTGCGACACGATGCTCGTTCGAGTCATCACAGAAACGGGTGACAGAACGAGGCTGGTCATGATTCTCGCAGAATAGCGTGTGCCATCCGTCCTGATTAACGAGCTTGCAAGCCTTGGCGACTATGTCCTTCAGCTCACAGACCTTCCACGGCTTATTACTGAAGCGGCCCTTTTCGGGGACGATATCAAGGCCGATCATCTCAAAGGTGAAGATCATGTTCAGCACGCCTTCTTCCGCCGCGACCATCCTGAGTCTCTCCTCTTCGTCCTCAAGGTACGGCATCTCGCCGACCGTGAGGGCGTCGTACTTTGAGAAGACGGCGGTCTTCATCTCCTGGAGATAGTCCATGAGCCGGATCCCGTTGGCAAAGTAGCATTCTCCCGGCTGGTACTTCCTACCAGGATGACGGATCTCTGCGTCGGGGAATCGCTGGTCTTTGGAGATGAGGTTGATGACATCCATTCGGAAACCAGAGACGCCCTTGTCGAGCCAGAAACGCAGGATATCGCACACTTCTTCTCTGACGAATGGCGTCTCCCAGTTAAGATCGGCCTGGAACGGGCTAAAGAGCGAGAGATAGTACTCATCTGTCTTGGAGTCGTAGGTCCAGGCCGACTCAGTTTCGTCAAAGAGGCTGCACCAGTTATTCGGTGGCTGCCTATTACCTTGGGCATCATACTTTGGCTTGCGCCAGATGTACCAGTCTCGTCGCGCGCTTACTGCGGACGAGGCTGAGTCGACGAACCAAGGATGCTATGGTGTCAGGTGAAATCAGTCACGTAAAACAGGACATAAAGCTAGAATCGGTAACTTACCTCAGTTGAGGTGTGATTGACCACCAGATCCATGATGAGCTTCATATCGCGTGCCTTAAGCTCGTCGATCAAGTGGTGGACGTCCTGCATTGTGCCGTAGGGACGATGGATACCACGGTAGTTCGACTGTGAGAAAGTCAGTGGGAGCTGCTTGAATCTCATCAGGAAACTGGTGTCGTACAATGTCATACCCCATGTCCTTCTGTGGACTTTCGTAAACTAATAACAGAGTTAGATCAGAGGCATTACTGTGGATGAGGTGAGTTTTACTTGGCGAAATCCATAGAATGTCCACTGGAAAAACAGTCGTTAGATCATGAACAGATAGATGGACTATTTCTTACCGCCTAATTCTTTGAGATAGTCCAGCTTAGCAGTGATCCCATTAATGTTCCCAACACCATTAGAATCGGTATCAAGGAACGACGCAGGATAGATCTAACCGCCATATAAGTCTCGCGCAGTAGTAAGGGAAAACAAGTTCAAACCTGGTATACAATAGCTTCCTTCCACCACTTCCTTTCGGGCGCTTTCCCAGAGACTTGACTCATTTTGGCAGTGTGAATGGTGGCAAGATTGAAGTTTGATGGTCTTTGACAGAGTCCCCCAACTCTCGCCGTGTGTTTCGGAGGCAAATTATATAGACACATAGACCAATAGACAAGGGTCTCTCGAACAGGTTTTCTCATGATAGCCAACATTTTCACATGTCTAAGGTGCCAACCATCATAATGTGTCATTTTTCTTAACCGAGGGCTGTAGGCATTACGAATGCAGAGACGCAAACTACTTGTACGCGATAGATGATTGCCTAATTGAGCGGCGTTTTGACAGATGAGGTGATTGCACTAAAAACTGCCGTGAAATGACCCCGCGCTTATCACAGACCATGATGAAAACCAAAAGTCATTATGTATACATATGAGCTGGCCTGATACCCCTAAAGTATGTTGGAAACTTGATGCTGATTTGGAATCTTTGTTGGGGTGATAACCAAATGACGATATGTTGAGTTGTCTTGATGCCTCGTATACCTACATGTACATCCCCTGCATCCCCCAGGGTTACAATCAATCATAGCACTCTCGTACTGTGCCAAATGCGAGATATGACCTGCATCCAGCCAATTAATTCTTTTGCTTGTCGTACGATGACTTGGGTTAATCCCTGATTTCCAGGGTACTAACCAAAGTTAAAATGGGCCAAGGAGCCCAAAGAATCTTGTCGAACGGTTCCGCTAGTCCCCTTGTCGACGTCTCTGGTGCCCCTACTGCACTTGTCTGCAGCCAAAAGGTAATTAATTGTGTAACTCTAATCACTCAATGTAAGCGATTATGAAAAACACCATCCTCAAATGGGACACTGAGTTCTCTAGTGGGTGGGTGACAATTTAAATCAGCACGGTCCTCAACTGCAAATAACACAGATACTCAAATGGGACATAACGTAGCAAGAGGACATGCTACGTAGCTCTAGTACTACCAACCCATTATTAAGCAGTAGATTTATGAGGGCCTTCACGAACAGCCCGCTCGTCTGCCTTGACAGGCGGCATGGACTCTGCTCCATCAGCAGCCAATCCTCCCTCTCGTCTCCCAGAATATCCCCTCTGTCCCTTTTCGACATTGGGCTTATCAGCAACCGTATCCCTCACCTTATCAAACACAGAGTAAGCTGTACTTGCACCGACACCCTCCAGGCCACTGCGCTCCTTCTTTCTCTTCCTCGGATGGACTCCTCTGATTTCACGGTTCTCTTGACCGATCAATGGTCTACCATGCACGCTGTCAATAGAATTGTAGATGTCCTTTGACGTCGAGCCTGGCATGTCTAGAGCAGGCATGTTCAAGGCTTCAGTGGTGTAGTTGCTCTCGGGATTCGGGCGGAAAGTATTCTCTGCAGGTGCAGTTCCCGGTGGAAAGGTCTCAGCGTGGTATTCTGGCGCGGCATCGTTGCCTTGCTCATTCCCTGGCTTATGCTGGAAATCTTGAGTAAATTAAATTAGTGGGTTATGTGTGGTTACTCACCCATTTGTGTACTGCAGGTTGAGATGGATGGGTACGGGCATGAAAAGGCCCTTGGGGGATGAGGGAATCAGGGTTTTTAGCCGCCATGTCTTATGATATTGCTGATGAAATGCCAGTAATTACTGGACTGGGATACAATCACGGAGCTTGAAATGTCAAGACGCGATAAATGGCAGCAAAAGAGACTTTCTTTGTCGGCGGCTTCGTGGGCTTATAAAAAGTGTCCCCAGGGCGATGAGCGACATGACATCAAACACAACTCAATAGTGGGCGTCATTTCTGACTACAAATTCGACGCCCAGATGAGAGTCGCACATAAGCGTTTCCCGTATTCGGCTCATGAAGGCATTAGATTACTCTCTCATGCTGCCATCATCGTGACTGATGGTCAAAGCTAAAGATATCTCAGCAACTGGTGACTATGATATTGACGTCATAACAACAGAATGTATCTATCATGAAATAAGCACTGTTCTTTCACGTATCCTCCCTTTAAAGGTTAGTGTCGATTAATTGCAGCCAATGTATGCGGGGTCACTCGTATTTGGAGCAAACAGTGAGACTTGAGTCTGAGGTGGAATTTGGCTACCTGACTTAGCTAATGCGGAATCCGATCCGGCTACCATAGAGAAGCCAGTAGATGGGCGTTTAGCACAAATCATCTGCTATCCGGATACTCGGCTCTTTAGACCTCTTGCCATTGCTTTTCACCTTGTTCGCTTTCTCAGGCTTCACTGGAACCGGGTAAGCCAGCTCGGCGATGCGTTGCCACTCATTATCAGCCTCAAAGGCTTTCCGGATGGGATCTAGAAGATTATTGAGTGTCTTGATCAGCGCGGGCTTGATCATCTGCGGTGTCAAAGCATCGCTGGCGTAATGCTCTTTAAGCTTGGAAATGTCCTCGTAGACCAAAGTATCGCTATCACGTATTTCAACCGTGAACCTTGGCTTACCAGTTTTCAGTGACTCGACGCGGAAAATGACATGCTCTATAAATGCAATAACGCCATTTCCTTCAACCTGCTTCGGGGCGCATACTGCCTTTCTGAGCTTTTTGGTGACTTCCTCAGGGGTATCGAGAAGGTTGATCTTGGAGCTTGGTTCGCTTGAACTCATCTTCTGTGCCTCTCCGAGACCTGGCACCATGGCGTTCATTAGATGTGCTCGCACTTTGTAGCCAAGCTTTGGCATATGATCGATAGCAAAAGTAAACAATTTACGCTGATCGACTCCGCCCAGTTCCGCGTCGACATCGAGGTACTCCTCGTCGAGGCTTTGCCAGATGGGATACTCCACGCTACCCAGCGTCGGATTCTCGGCTTGCTTAACAACTTCTGAACCAGCCTTGATCAGCTGCGACACGGTGACATTATTAGAGAATCGAAAACGGTCGTCCTGGTACTCTTTGCTGTCCTGAAACGAGCTTCCGACTACAAACTCAAGCTTGGAGACATCCACGCCGATAGCTTTGAGCGAGCTCCTGATGAGGAATCTGTAATATTCACAGCGGTGCTTGATCGTTTTAATCGGCGCGTGACTGTCCATGTGTGCGTGTTTGTCGGCGAGGAGAATCTTGACGTGGCACCCTGCGTGTAGGAGCTCGGCGATCTTGACCATGGGCACGAAGTAGCCGCAGTGTGGTTTTCCTGTTGGGGCGGTTCCCCAGTAGACCCGGAGAGGGCGGTTTTCCTTGAGGATCACATTGTCGATGATCTCGGGGTTTAGGACTTCGGCCAGGTCGGCCTTGATCAGGGTAATCGATTCCTCGGGTGTCATGGCAGTCAGCTTCGAATAAGACCGTGACCTGTTAAATCGACGGGAGGAGTATCATATTTATACACGAGAGGAAGGTGAGTCACGCCGTTATCTTATGTCCGGATGAAAGTTAAAGCTGAAGAAGGTTTCTTGCTAAAGTTTATTGTTGTCATTTCCTGCTGTAGTTTCCACCGATAGGTCATGGGTTTAACCCAAGGTTCGGCATGTGTATGTGATAAGAAATGTCTAGAATGATGTCAACATCATATCGAAGTTCGCATCAGCCAACAGGCTGTCTATTGCCGCGTCATTCAGGTTGATGCTGATATCACAGGGCATGGTCATCGACTTCTGGTGGCGTAGTTTCATCATCCACGCCTTGAACCTTGCCAGCAGATCGGGATCATCAGCCGCTGTCTTATCACAGCCCAGAATCTCACGGCCACGCAACCGCATCGCCTCATCGGAAGGAAAGCCGGCACCACGTGCTATCTCTCCCTCAACGAAGCTAACCAGCCCACTCTCGAGCTCGCGCGAGCAAAAGACCGTAGCAGGACGATCGTAGCGCGATGAGAATGTCTCGATATACCCGTCCAACAACGCCTGATTGGTCTCAAAGGGCGCTTCGTCATTCCCAACGAATATTTCAACCTTGGCAGAGCTGTGAGACGCGCTGGACGAGGCCGGCGAAGATGAAGTTGCGTGCAGCATTCTCTTGTTGGGGAAGGCGAATGGAGGCGCGAAACCTGTGCCGCCGTCGGTGATGCTCCAGGAATTGATGTCCAGCGGAAGACCAGGTCCGGAAGGCAAGATACCGACGTCACGCTTGAATCGCAACAGCCACTCGGCGTTGTCGGCAGCGGTCTGGTTCCATGGGTCGTCACTGGGACGTGGTCAGCATAGATCGATCATAAAGGAATGAACATGGCACTAACTCATCGAAGATGATGCACCGAGCCTGATGCTGAATCTCGGCATCGGTGGGTACATGACAGTTCGGATTGTTGAGTGACATGATGGAAGTGACGAAGCGAGTTAATTCGCGATTCAGGCGTCGATAACAGTTAACATCGGTCAAGAAGAACGCTCCCGCTTTTCCGGCAGCCATTTCGGAGCAGGGCTGCTTTCGTGCGATTTCGTTCAACTCCCGGCGTCGCGACTCCGTCATTATTAGCTCTTGGTGGTTGGTTGTAAGATTATCTAGCTTCTGATTGATTAATTCATACGAGCTCTCGGGGGTCTCGGCTTTCGCGGCGGTTGCGATGTAAGGGAACGGAGAGCGGCGATCATTCTCGATCAAGTCTGTATAAATGCATAACGTCAGTTTCAACACGGCCAAGACTTTTTCGATGACCAAAGACTCTTCAGTTGGGATTCGGGGTCTTACACGGAGGAATGAAGTTCTCAACCATCTTGAGCACTGGAGGCTCAAAACCCCAGTCTCCCCTCCAGGAAGCCATCGTAGCGCCCTTCCTAAAATGTTCCCCAAGATGGTCCACTCGATCTGACCAGTTCGACATGGCTATACCGCAAAACCCACAGCGAGACCGTATATCAGGTCCAGTGACCTTCCAGGACTTCATACTCCAGTCAAGAAATTTGACGTTATGCATGAGCCTTAGGTGTTGATTCAGATGATCCTTGCGGTAAAACGTCCTGTCTTCAGGCCGCCTCTCCATACAGGCCAAAAGGTTATGGCTTTCGATGTGATCATCGCTAGGCTCAACTTCGCCGCAGAAGGCACAGCAGTTCTGGTTGCTCTGGGGATTGAGGACCCGAGGGCCATTGGGAGTACACATCCACCTTTCCAATGAGAGGTGGAGTGACTTCTCATGTCTCTGCCAGTCGTACTTGGTCCCAAAGGTGTCTGTGCAGAACGTGCACTGGAACTTCTTGATGGCCACGGCCGAAGAGGGTTTCTCTTTGCGCTTGGGAACGGGTCTTCTTCGACGACGGCCACGCTGCCTCGTCATGGAGCCAAAGGATGCGCCGCTTGAAGTACCGGCACTACTGGCGGAAGAGGCATTATAGACTGACGGGTTGGATCCGTCATCGGTGGAAGCAAAGGAGCGTGGGCTGTTCTGCCCCGAGGAAGTCTTTGAGTTCAAGGCGACGGCCTTGGCGATGGCTGTGACTGAGGCGGGTTCGTTCTCGGGCGGTGAGTCAACCCAACGCTCCAGAGGGTTCAAGTTGCCTGAATCGTTCTGAAAGGCAGGTGTATCTGGACGCCGGGGAATATCGATAGGTCTGGTCCAGGTGTTGCGAACATAAGGAGAGGTAGACCTGGGTCTTTGGACCTTACGTCGACGGCGAGCATTGGTAAGCCAATTCGAGATCTGGGTTTTGTTAAGGCCGGTCTGAAGCTGTAGCATCTCCCTGTCTTCCTCGTCGAGGTAGGGATGATCGCTGTGAGAGTCGAGCCAGTCTTTAAGAACCTTGAGCGCATCCTTGGAGAACCGAGTTCCATTCTTTGGTGGTAGGCTCTCGCAGGCCGGATGACATGTTTCGCCAGAAGAGGTCGTGGGAGGTAGTTGCTGGGGTGGTTGAGAGCAGGAGGCTGCAGGGAGATCAGAGGGAAGATGACTGTCGTGAGTTGTAAGATCAGTGTACTCGCCAATGGCAGTCCATGGTAAATCAAGAGTCGGCAGGTGTTCAGGCAGAGAACCAACGACAAAGTCGCCTGGGATGACGGACTGGTGATGGTCATCATTGAAGAGCTGTCGGCACCAGGAACTCAAGCCATCGTCATCGCAATGGGGCGGAAGCATACACCCTTCCGGATCAGCTGGCATCTTTATTTCCTAAAGCGGAGGACAAAGAAGATTCCGAACAATCCCGGGGTCTTCTCTGGTTGTCAAACACCCTATGTGCTGATGTGACGGCGAAATTTGACAGACAACGACAGCACCAAGGCGCTGGGCGGAGTTTGGTCCGCAACGATGTCAATGTTACTAATGCCTCAGGTCAAATGATTGTCGAGGATTATTACGTATGTGCAAGGGAAGATGCATAGCACGAACGAGGTGAGGGGGGGGAAGTCAAAATCAAGCACAGCTCAGTTGCTTGAGGCGCTATTATTGGTCGATACGGAAGAGATAAGTTAGTGCGCCCTTGTGTCAAGAAAATGTGGCACCTGTAGCATACTGGCCGGAATAGGTAAGCTAACCTGATTTGTGGTTAGGTGTTGAACCAACCCTACCCTAGAGATGCTGCGTTCCTTGTATCTCTTGATACTTGTTTGTATTATTGGTACAGCTTAAATAGCTATAATCAATAAAATTTCTATTAGAAATACTACTTAATTAGACCCTTGCTTCCCATGACACTGCTACACTTCCACCGAGTTTGCTGTAGCCATAAATCAGCTTGTGGAGTTCAGCATCTCTTTGAGAGACAGATCAATAATAATGGAGAGATGGTGCATCGGAAGCCAGGGAAACGGCATCGCATCTAAAGCAATACGAAACACATAAAAATGATGTCAAATACCACAATGGCTTATTATGTCTTGTTAAGACGTTATAAGCTTTAGGTATTAATCAACAACCTTATGCGCCTGATACTAAACGGAAGCCGAATTTTCGGAAAGACAATTATAGTAAGCACCGAGTCCGACGGAGATAACATCATTGGGCTTAGCGGCGGACATGGATATAATATAAGTAGTAGCGAAAATAACTAGCTTAATTTCACATCGCTTCTTTACTAAAGTCTTTCATCCTAGCAATTCTTATTCCACAAATCCATATAACAGCGTTTGACCTATAAAATGTCTTGTTCCGAGTGCTTCAAAGGTCACAGCCACACTGGACAACCGACTGGTGAAGTCCAGGAAATGTTTGGACGACTGACCTATGTTGCTTTGCCACCAGATAATAAACCCATCAAGGGTATTATTGTCATCGTTCCAGATGCATTTGGATGGGAGTTTGTGAACAACAGGCTTCTTGCTGATCAATATGCCTTGAATGGCGATTTCTTGGTCTACCTTCCAGATTTCATGGATGGTAGACCGGCCCCTGTATGGCTTCTTGTACGTGGGCACTAACGTGATTTGTGACACTGCTGACTGGTTCTACAGGACATCGTGGGTCCGCTGACTGATACAGCTATAAGTTGGAACTGGATATGGAAGCCGTGGGTGACTCTGATATCTCTGATAGGTGCTGGACTAACTTGGTATAGCTGGTACCTCACGCAGACCATATACGGAATGGCGCCCTTCTTCTACTATAACGGGCTGGCAGCTTCATGGCCGAGAATTCGGTCCTTTTTCGAGGCCCTCCGTTTGCACGAGGGTTCTCAGCGACGCATCGGAGCCGCAGGATTCTGCTGGGGCGGTAAACCCGTCTTGACTCTGGCGCATCCAGAATCTATTACCAAAGACGGCATGCCGCTTGTTGATGCTGTTTTCACAGGCCACCCAAGCGGTATGTCGCTGCCCGGAGACGCAGAGCCAATTATCAAGCCTGTTTCTGTTGCTATCGGAGACAGGGATATTGTCACATCTATGTCTCAGGTCAATGTGATGAAAGAGGCTTGGAGGGATTTGAAGACTCCTACAGAGGTGGTGGTATATCCTGGAGCCGGGCACGGATTCTGCGTGCGGGTGGATGAGAAGAACGAGAATCTGTTTCAACAGAGCAAGGAGGCAGAAAAACAGGCTTTGGATTGGTTTGCGACGCATTTTGGTTAAGTCAAGGGACTTTTGTGCGACACGGCTCAGAAAGTTGGACTAGACCGTTTGGGTTAGTGGTGTAGAAGATCAGTAAGACACACTTTCCGGTGCGTCATACAATACTGCATGCAGTAACGATAATTTCTCCGCATTGTCCTCTGCCGTGCTTTATGATTCTTTTAGGCAGTGTTTTAGGTTAACACATACCAAACCAAACGTCAACGTCGATCTAACGGCCAGATTATCACTAGCGTTCGGCAGTCATAAAGCCATAAACGCCATATTGTAACGTTGCGCCTTCAAATATCACTAAGAACATGGGTTATCGAATAATAATGTATGGCAACTGACCACCAAGATCTTCACTATAGTTACAAGAATTTGCCGTGCTGTGAAAGTTTATTTCTCCAAAAGCTTTAAACTTTATTGCAGGATCTTTGGCAAGGGCTAGACGTCACCGGTTTGCTCAACAACTCACGATTTTAACACAAGAAAGCGTATATCTCTTACTTATATTGTTAGTTTTGCATTCAAATTTATAAAAGCAGCTGATATCTGTTGTATATAGCAGTCTAGTTCTATATGTCTATCGATCTCAGCGACTCATTCCCTCATCTCAGACACCCGGACTTTACCTTTTCCATCAAGGTCACATTATTGAAATAACTTTCACCCATTCTATTCCAATGGCAGACCAACTTTGCAGCCCTTCTGAATATGCGACAAGGCATACCATATCCATTCAGCGTCGCGCACAGTGCTTTAGCACCAACCCTCGACGCAAGAAAGTGCTAAGAGCTTGTGATAGATGTCGATTAAGAAAGACCAAGGTGAGTACTATTCACCGGACCTCAACACATTAACTCACATCACAAAAGTGTAGTGGATTCCCACCATGTACGAGGTGCCAGCGCGATGGCTTTGTCTGCACCACCGAAAACGAACCAAAGAAAGAATTTAGGCGACTGTCGTCAGGGTGTGTATCTCGGAGTTGTAAAAGGCCCACGTTACTTAACATGATATCAGATATACAGAAGTTTCTCAGACGAGGGACGCTGCTTTCACAGCTACTATTCAAAGGCTTTACCTCATGGTGCGCAATGGAGAAACATGGGACTTTGATGAACCTGAGTTGGACGATCGTGGTGAGCTCATAGTTCACGATATCGTTCATAAACTAGGTTACACGCTACCGAGCACTGAAGACGAGTCACCAACACCCTCCTTGGTTTCAGAAGATGAAGAAAAATCGGAAGAGAGTCCCATTCGACACAAGAACGAACATGAGGTTCACGCCCCCAAGCAGGAGGCCGTGGTACTGGATACCGGATTACCCACGCCTTGCCAAGCCGAGCAATCTCCACCGGAACATTATGTCAATGCGTTTACACATAACTCGGATGTACCAGTTGATCGCTGTGTTGGTTGTGAGACTCTGAATACCTCATCACAGCTCTGGGTCGATGGTTTCTATATGGACTTTTCAGCGCCGATCTGGGGGACAGACATGATGACTTTGCATGGCCCACAATCAGATTTAACAAAGACTGTGTCAACTAACGAACCACTGCTGTTCCAACCAGTAGTTCTCAACGGCTGCGGAGGATCTAGTAGTTTTAACTATTTATAAGAATTGCTCTATACTAATCCTTTATTTACTAATAATTAATATCTACTATTAACTAATCCTTTTACGTGGATAGATTTATTATTAAAAACATTTACCTTTTTAACTTAATATTAAAAAGTCAAATATCTCTGTAGCCAATACGTAAGGTATAGCCAATAGGGTCTTATAATATAAGAATAATATAATATAATGCTTATTTTTTAGCATATTATAATATATAGCGTTATACACTATGCTAAAGAATACAATAACCTTAATATTAAGTCTAGAGGTTATATAAAATAGCAGAAGTACTATAGTATTTTAATTTATAAAGTATAAGATAGGAAAACTACTTTTTAATAAGGCAGTAAGAGTAAGGTAAAGGATATATATATTCTTATAAAGGGAGTAGTTTATACTAAGGCTATATAGAGGTTATATATATAGGTATATAAGAAGACTAAGATTTTATTTTAAAAAGGTAAAAAGGTAAAAAGATAAAAAAATAAGTTATAAATTAATTTATAATACATTTTAGTTATAATTTCTTACTAATTAAAGCTTCTAACTATAAGTCTTAACCTTAATATAATATAGCTAGGAAAATTAAGGTAGAGTGTTTAGGGTAATGTTATACTGTATCTTAAATATAAACTGTTTAAATATTATCCTGTAACTTCAATACAACATATTAACTTACTAGACCTTAGCCACTCAACCCCAAATCCTTCTTCACAGTAAAGGATCCATTCTGGCCTGTCCAGTTCGGGCCATTAACGACATAAAAAACGAAGAGCTCGGTAATTGAAGAATGCGTGTTACCACTTCCCTGTAAAATGATCTGGCAGGTTAACGACTTGATAGAACTTGTCGCCGTGAGAGCTTGACCAAGGCCAGCAACACCATTGCCATAGATACTGAATGTAACATGGACATCTTCAAGCTGACAGGCTGTCTCCCAAGTCATAATCGGCGGAGTGCCATCGGACCATGAACATGTGACGTTAGAGAGTGTAGCCGTAGCAGATACAGATGTGTCTGGTAGCTTCCATGACTCCGAGGTCAAGAATCTAAGAACCGAGAGAGGATCGCTCGCACGAACCACATAATTAGCTCCAGAGACCAGTCCCGACGTAGGCCGTAGTCGCAGCACAGCGCGTCTGCCTGAGCATTTACAGTCCGTTTCAACAATCTCGAAACGAGTTAGAGCTTGTCCTGTTGCGTCGCCATCGGGCCCACTTCCTTGGCTGGCATTTTTGGGTATTTGTGAAGGAAGCACCTGCACAGAGAAAACAGTGTCGGCGGAGAAGGTAAAATTAGACGCGTTGATGACAAGAGAGAGCACGGCTGGTGAATTTGCCATGTTGGCGTTACTCTCTTCCTTAGATATAACAATGCCGCGAGTAATGTATGTCAAACTGTTTTGAGAAAAGAGGTTGACTGAATCAAGGCTCACGAGAGTCGGCTTAGAGCATATCAGAACCGTTAAGCTGTCACCAGAGGATACCTGGGAGGAATCCGGTTCAATCAGCATGGACAGTAGATTTGGATCAGCGGCGGACAGTGCTGTGTCCCCCAAAGTCTGCCCCGCTGCAGCATGGCCGAGTGCAGATGAAGCCGTGGAAACAACGGTGGCAAACGGCTGCACAGGTCCCAAGGTGGCAGCAATGCTGAGTCCATTGCTGTGTCGAAGATACACGGCATGTCCATCATTTACATCGTCGGCCTGCCAAACAGCGAGGATAGAATTGCCCATCAGGAAAAGTTTAAGCTCTCTTGGAGGTGGCACTACCATCAGAGATTGCGGTGAGTAAGCCGGTTGGGAGTCATGTAGATCTGCTCCGCGTGGACTCTTTTGAATGACACGCGCTGATACCACGATACCATTCCGAATAGTGGCCAATGCCAACTCTTTTGTTGTATTCTGGATTCAGGCAATGCTTGAAGCAAGGGATTGATCATCAAACACAATATCACGGGCAGATATTGAGCATTGGGTTGGACCTGGACTTGCGGAGCTGTAACAGCAACTATGCAGGATAGTGGAAGAATCTTGCCCTCCACGCTGAACCACACCAACTGCTATGGCCTGTGAATGGACCAACTCAACCGACCACTCACCCGGAATCTGGTCAGGCGGAGGTAGAGATACTAGCAACTGATCTTGATCATGTGCTGAGTCATTAGAAGCCGAGTCAACGCGGAGGTGTATGGCTCTTGGTCGACACAACCACGCAGGGTGCTTGGCTTCTGCGAAAGCCCAGGCTCCCACAAAGACATCGCTGTCCTCCAGTGGCGGAGAAAGGCGTGTGCTTGTCAAGTCGACGCGCATGCGCAACCAGATGTCGACTTTTGAAGCAAGGCGAAATGCTGGATCTCTCGTTAGGCATAGCTTACGCCTTCCGCCAGCAAAAAGTGCAGCCATCGTCATCGGGATAGCACCAGGAGTGTCGGCACTCTGCCCGGATGGGTAGGCAATAGCCACCATCTCCCAACATACATATTCGTAGTCTCTCTCATGTACACCACTCAATGATGGCAGCGCATCTTCCAGGGAAGTGAGTATGCTAGCTTCGTCGTTACCATCATCCAACTCTCCCATCAGATATTTCGCAATAAGCACACCACTGGTCTGTAGGGTCATGCGCGACTGAATCAGCTGACGAGCATTTGCTTCGCTCTCCTTGACTGTCTTAAGGAAGTCATCGACCTCTTTGAAGTCAGCTTGGACTGCCTCGCCTAACAGAGTGTTGACCTTGCTTTTTAGCATCTTGGCGCCAACACCAGTTGTTAACAGCTCGTTGATCTTGACATCGTCCAAGCGTTTCCTGGCCGCATAGAAGAGTAAGATGAGATCTATAAGACTCAGCTTGGCATATTCTGTGGGCGAAGCAGGCTTTGCAGGTGGGGATAGAGGGCTGCCGTCTGGGGTTGGTGGTTTGATGCCAGGATCGATAATAACGGTTCCGGGAGGGAAGATCTCGGTTCCTGGACCGGGAACAGGTAGCACAGGAGTTACGGGAACAAGAGGTGGGTGGACAGTTGGATCCGGCGAAGGAGTTGTAGGTTTACCACTGTCGTCTCCAGGTATCAGAGGGCCCCACGGAATTGGAGGGACAGGGATCGGGAATGGAGGGATGGGGAGAGATGGTATGGTAACACTAGGCCCGCCATCGCCAGGGTTACTATCCTCGAAATCATCATAATCCTTCTTGTTGTCCTTCAGTTTCTCTTTTTTATTATTCGACCTATTCCTGTTGCGCTTCTTGGCCTCTTCGTCAAGCTTGTTGCTTTCTGGCTCACGACATAAAAGCTTTTCGATCAGCTCGCCCGTAAGCTTCTCGACGGCCAGCAGTCCAATGAGTTCACCTAGGACAGCGGGATCAAGCAGAACCTTGCGTCCAACCTCTTCCAGTGTCTCTTCTTTTGTGACAAAGCCCCAGAGGAATTCGAAAAAGCCAGCAACCGTTGGTTTGACGTTCTTGAAGGAGACGGTAAAGTCAAACTCGGTCAATAGTACCTTACCGACAGGCTTGTTGAGAACGTTGATGTCAATACTCCATTTGACTCTGAACTGAAAGTCAGAAGAAGAGGAAGAAGTAGAGGCGAGGTTGGAGGCATCCGCCCTCTGTGCCTCCATGTCGGCTTGCTTCATAGCTGGCAGTTCAAAGTCAAACGCAAAGGTCATATTAAGAAGCAGCTCACTCAGCAGGCTACTGAGCTCACCACAAGGCTTGTCCTTAGAACTCCCCAGCTGTAGGGCGGAGTCGAGATCAAATGGGGCTGGTGGTAACTCCTCAATACCATCAGATGATTTTGAGTCGGGGAAAATGTCCATCAGGTTAGAGGGTGGCCAGTAGCTGCGGCGTTGCGCTTGGAGACCAGAAAAACTCTATTTCCCGTTTTGATGGATGAATGAAAATCCCGGATCACTAATGCCAAGAAATTTGCCTTTGTAATTGGCTGTACCATAAAATTTCCGCTCGCTTGGCGTTTTCGAAGGTTGATAGGTAAGGGAAAGGAAGAATCCCGGAACATTGAGGACTGTCATGCCTGTGGCTACGCCGTAGGCGACAGGCTTGACTCTTTGTCAATTGTCATGGTGACTCCTTCAACTTGAACTTTCTTATCGTGTGGGTTGGTGCCGCTGGTCGACTGTAGGAAGCCAAGATCGAGATTACCAACGTAGGCAGCTGACAACAGAACTCCCTTGCGTCCAGGTTCGATACTACAAGAGACAGATAGCGGCAAGTTGAAGAGGCGTAGCTGAGCATATATGAAGTATCCGGCTGCATAGCTGACAGTGGTGGCTTTGTTGGCATGCGGGTCAACTCTAGCAACCTCGACAGCCTTCTTAGTGCGATTGTAACTCAAATAAGCTCCGATCAACTCAAAGTCGTCGTATTCATCGGCTGGCCATGAGAGCGAGATGTTGCTAGCTCCGTCAGTAGCATTGGAATCGATGACATCTTTGTAGAGAGCTGAGAAAGATGTCCTGTTAAGGTCCTGATCATTAGGAGATTGAGCCATTGGTACTTGACCGTAGGCGACCAACACGAGTGCAGGACTTGATCCCACGAAATGAATCGAGGCCGAGAATGGCGTAGTTGACCGCCCTACCAATGCAGTAGCTGTCATGGTACATGTCCGCGAGACGTGGCCTGTACCGATATCCTTAGTCGAGGTGCCATTGATGGTCAGAGAGCTTAAGTGCACATTAAACATCTGGCCCCCAAATGGGTCATTGACAGTGTGGTTGGACTTATAGTCAAGGGCCGTATCAAATTTAGTACGCGTCTTATCCATGCTCAGATTGACGGTAAAGTCAATGCTAGTCCTCTCATCGAAGGTTAGTCGTAGAAGAGCGTCAGATATCTCAACCTTGCTTTGGCCGGGCCAGTATTTGCCACTCCCCCGAACAAAAATACTGCCGTCGAAGAGATGCAGATTTTGAACGTTGATGCCAAATTTGGTCTGCTTGGGGTCGGCCTTGTTGATGTGTGCCCAGAGCTGTACAGCAGGAGGTGTCTTTTCATGAGATCTGGAGGACTCTTGCCTAGACTCAGCCTCTGTATCTAGAAGGAGAACCTCACTCATAGATTTGCTACTGGAAGAGGCAACGGAAATTTCGGCAAAAAGGTAAGCGCCCGCCTCCATGTCCTGGCCTGGTAAAGAGTCTGTTATATGTTGTAAACTGCTTACCAGCGCTGCAGTCTCGATACTTGTAGAAGACTGATGAGAGCGCTGAGTAGATCCTTGAGCTGATGGGGCGGAAGTATCAGTGCCCGGAGGGGCAGTGTCTACAACCATGGGAGTCTCTGGCAGAGCTTCGCGCAGCCTGGGGGATTTCTGATCAACAAAGGTGCGTAGCTCCTTTTGCAGGCCGTCCATGGTTGTCTTTTGACCTATGACAGCGATCATGAGTTTGCTGATGTCCCACTGGTTCTCGACGCTTTCCGATAGTGAAGCCCAGATCTGTCCAATGTTGCGTGCCTCCATGATGCAGATGTACTGCCTTGCAGGCATGGAAGCCGTAGAATTGTTTCCGTTTCCGACTGGCGGCTCTGAAGGGGAACTAGTTGTTGTGCTACCATTATCGTTCGGTTCTACTGCAGAAGAATTGTGCTCTTGTGGGGACTTGTCAGTCTCTGCCTTATCTAGGGACTTCTCTGCTTCAATATGGCGCGTCCAGAGCATGGCCAAGCCATAGTCTTTGACTTTAACAGTGATGAGAACATCTTTATGGCCGATATCTGCAAGAACAAACACGCGACTATCGTTTCCGAGAGCGGTCTTGTCCTTATCCGGTGATGGAACAATTTCGGACCAGTCTGCGGGTTTGGCTGAGAGCTGCTCCCCGACCGGAGGATCACTCTTAGTCTGCGACACATCCTTGATCACCTCGGCGAACAGATCAAGAGCAGTTCCACTATTGACCCCTGCAACAGAGCCCTCTACAAGAGTAGGCCATGTCAACGTTGCGCACAAAACGCCTGCGTTCTTTGGCCCAAGACTCAGGCGTGCCT
Source organism: Fusarium sororula (assembly GCA_017579625.1). Classification (NCBI taxonomy): domain Eukaryota; kingdom Fungi; phylum Ascomycota; class Sordariomycetes; order Hypocreales; family Nectriaceae; genus Fusarium; species Fusarium sororula. The sequence goes on from JACWFA010000020.1 coordinate 765,920, forward strand.
CGGCAGTCATGAAGCCTTTGAGTCGTAACTCTCCAGCCAAGTAAGCCTCCCATGTATCCGGGGCGCGCTCCTGGAGCTTCACGAAGTCACCTTGGGTGTATCGTACAAAGGCGGCTAGCCGATGGAGACTGAGATCTATGCCACAAACGTTGGCATCCCATACTTGACTTTGGCTGCGTGCCCAGACCTCAACACGAACCGTTGGATCAATACGAACGCGGGCACCAAGCGAGTCAAGATGTGTGATGGCGCTGGGTAACTTATCGACCACGGGACTCTCTAGTAGACTTCCTGGCATGACGATAGAACTAGCCAACAAATCTAGTGACACATCTTCTCGAGAAGCGACGGTTGCATTTGTAAGCTTTGTGGGATTGACGGCTTTGTTGAAGGGTATGCAGCCGACGAAGACTTCTTCGCCCGTAGTCCGGTCTCGCAAAAATGCCAATTCAATTTGAAGTCGGTCGGAGAGACGCAAGATGCCGTAAAGAACACCACTGAGCTTGGGTGCGGGAGCTACCGCAAGGGCCTCGAAAGAAACGTCAAGCCGAACGTCTGTGATTTGAACAGGAGGTTGTTTCCAACTGATGATGTCGATTGGCTCAGTTGTGTAAGCAACCAGATGAAATCTCCGTAGCTTGAGAGAATTTGATTTAGGCTGAACTGCATCATCTGCGATGTCTTCCAGCTGGTCAGGACCATTGTTACCTTCATGAGGAGCAGGCTGGTCAGGCTCAACTGACGCAAGAACTCCATCTACGCGGTCAATATCCACGTCCCACACTGTAATTCTTCTGCCGGGCTTGGAAAAGATAAGGTCATCGTTAGAGAAGTCTAGCATGCTGAGAATGCCGCTAAGCCTTAATGCTTTCTGTGCGCTTGGATATAGACGAAATGCAATCACATGATCACTTGGTATTGATGTAGAGGGCTTTGCCTGTGTTGAAGCATACAGCATGAGAGTTGCGCCAAACTCGCCCTTTTCGACAGTAGCGGAGATGTGTAGTTGAGAATGTTTCGCTATTGTATCACCACTCACAGCTGCTTCGTGACCGTCTGCCGATGATTGAACTGGAAGTGAATGATCAGTTGTTGTGGCTCCGTCATCGGCTGAAGCTCCGGTAACGATTCGATTATAAACGACTTTTATCTCACGCAATTGGAGAGACTGCAATTGGAGCGACGTCTCATCTGGACCGCGCCCAGCTAAGAAATGGAAATGATTGATGGCCAACCCCGAATCATCTCCCTCCTCTGCCCCATTGATCACAATACGAGTGGCAGAAAGGTTTATGGACGCAGACTGAAGATAAAGACGGCCCAGAAGTTCATCCAATAGCTGTGTGCTGACACCGCCAGACAAGAATGCAGGCAGGCAAGCATCAACCAACCGCTTCAAATTGACGGGATTGACAGCTGTCAGTGAGGCACCAATATCGGTATATACCTCAAGGCCATCTGGCCGACGAACATACCACGCCTCGGCTCGAAGATCTCCACTCAGAAAGTACGCACTTGCGTTAACCTCAATGGCACTTACAGCCACACTCTGGTTAATCTTTGCCGAAGCAGCAACCCAAGTGACTTGTAGGTGGCACTCTGTGATTTCCAACGGTCCGATGACAAGATTCGGAAGGGCGAGGCTGGCATCAAATGATTGAACGCTCAGTGCGCGACCGGGAGTAGATTCCAGCCGAATCGAGAGTAGTCGTGTTTCTATCAGTTGATTGACAACAGGAAGGCCCAGGTCAATTTGGTCAATATCAAAAAGCAACATGACCTCGCGAATGGAAACTCCGCCACTCTCTGTCCCTTCCAAAGACAGAAGTCCAGGCGTGCTAGTAGTTGGCGTTTCAAGTGAGAAATAAACCGTCTTCGTACCGACTAGTTTCTCCTTGTCTTCAAGCTTCATACGAATTTCGCCATTGACAAAGCATTCGACGTGACCATAGTTTCGCAGTGAAAGTCGAACGGCATTCAGACTCAGACGGCCGTTGGCCAGAAGGTCAATGCGTGGTGCCCCTATGGTGAACTGCCAGTCTGCCCAAGACCACTTTCCACTACCAGCCTCGTCTGTGCTAGTGTACATCAAGCCTGCGGTTAGGTTGTAGATGAGCAGGTCATGGTCGAGCAGGTCATAGAGCATGGGAACCTCAGTTTGAACCCTGTGCATGAATTCGCTGTCAGAAGCGAGACCGAGAGAACGTGCAATTTCAAGCATCGAGAGACCACTATCACTTGCGTCAAAAGTCAGACGGAACTCATAGTCGCCTTTTTGCACTTGAGGTATGGCTGAAAGCCTGGCCAGTAGCGATGCAGTTTGAGCGTCAGACCTAGACTCATGTTCTGCCGATAGCTGTATATCAATACTGAAGGTAACATCAAGGCGAACCCGACGTCTCTGAGGATCAAGGGGCTGTTCAATCGCAATATCAACCTGCACATCCCGGAAAGAACGGGGAAAGGAGTCGGGCAGCCAAGACTTCCAATCGTCGCCAAAGTCGGACGCTGCAACAGACAATAGGATGCAGTCCACGTAGCATGTGGCCTCGTACATCAGTGGCTGACGCAAGACGAGGCTGAGCGAGCCACCATTAAGCTTGGGCGATGCAAGCGTCTTCTCTGCCCCTTTGGTGGAGGGGCTTCCGGGCAGTGTTAGCTCACCAAGCTCAGTAGCCACTTGAGACCCCAGAAGAACATTGAGATCTTCGATGCTCCTGGCTTGGAAAAGGGAGATATGTACGAGAGGCTCTTGCTGCCGATGTGATATATCCACTCCCATAATCGCACGCACAACACCACTGGCGCTCATCGTAGGAGGCGATAGGCTGGGTACAGAGATATCTACCAACCCGTACAGGCGAACAGTCTCATTGACTAGGCGAGCGGCCTGGACATGCAGCACTAGGCTTCTGAGAGTGATGTGAAAAGGGCCGAGCCATAAACCAAAGACGGTCTTGTCCTGTTCAGGCATGGCGAATACTATGCTAGCAGCATTTGGCGTCACTTGTCCTGTCATGCTCTGTGTCGCGCGACCGGTTGATAGAGTCCAGTCAAGTGGTAGCGTTAGTAGATGTGTTGCCGCGGACTTTGTTGTGGCCCCTGTACCTCCGCTCGATGCCGGGTCATGTGGGGTCGTTTGGGCTTCAAGCAAGTTCTTCCCGTAAAGAGCTGTCAAAGCCAAAGGTAGCCGATCATAAAGCATCTCTCTGGCACGATCATCGTCTCCGATTACAAGACCCAGTGCATCCACGGCATTCATGACTGCTAAGCCGCGCCCAGTCAGACCCATACTAGTGATGATGTCGGCCAAAGGCATGAGTGTTTGGAGAGGCCGCAAGATCTTCACAATGCAATACTGGGCCGCTGTATTTGCAATACCAAAGGTCTGGTCCCCGATAGTCGTGATACTAAGTGTCAGGTAGATACCACCATTGATGGTTTGCTCAATAGACAGGTCTGCCCTGCTGACAGTCATACCTGAAGTGCCAGCAGCTTCGTCCCCGCCAAGTCCGGCAAATCCGACTTGAAGTTTAGTATTGGTTGGAGGCTTCAATACCAGCTGTGCGTTGGCGATACGGGGTGGCGAACGGATGATTGTTAGATTACCCGAGTCATCTGACGCAGATGTGATAGGAGCGGGAACTGTAGCGAGAGGAGCAAAAGTAACACGCGACTCGTTACCATCCACTGGCCACAGCAGGAGAGCCTTTTCAACCACCTGATTCCACTGGAATCCTTCCACATTGGCTGGCGAGATCAGAGCGTCAAGAGCTGCCCGACAGGTATTGACTTCGTTGAACTTCTCAGGAGGTAGACTAAGGCTCAGATATTCATTGAGACTGGCGGAGCCGGCTTGTGTTGTCTGTTCGCCCTTACTAGTGGGCGCGGCTACAATGAGTGCCGTCGTGGCAGGTGAATCTTGCTTAGCTGGTGGCGTGTCTTCTGGATCCGACGATCCGCTTGGGACTGACACTGATGCAGCCGTTGTCTCTTGGGCATCTGCGTGAACATCTACCGCGGACTCTTCGACTGCACCCACCCATGGGCCCTCTTCCGGCTCTCCTGTCTCTGAGTCATCGACATCCTCCTCCTCTATCTCAACAAGAGCCTCCTCTTGGCGTTGTGCAAGGACCTGATCTAGAGCCAGACTTCGTGTCATGGCAGCCATTTGGCGAAACATGAGATTGTTAGCAACCTCTGATCTCTCAGCTGTTAATGTGAAGGCAACTAGGCTATAATCCCCTTGCGCCGGCTCTTGCTCAAGCCACGTGAAATTACCATTATAGTAGTAGCAGCAGCACCAGTTTCCGGTATCAGACATAGCCCATAACTTGAATCTCTTCTCTTGGGAACCCTCATATGCTTCGGCGCGTAAGAACAAAGGTGCAGGGCGTGGAAACATTGCTTGTTGTGTCTGGGGAGACGGCCAGATGAGAATCTGGTCGTGGTACCGGCTAAGTGATTTCTCGACTGCCCATGCCTCGCGGACAATGAGCTGCGGGGCTTGATGCATGCCATTAATCACCTTGGGCATCATCATCACCAATCCCCTAGCATCAAGACGTGGCCGGAGTTGGTTGGATGGATCAGTAACAACCTGTAGATCTAACCAGCCTGTCACGGGCAATGTACCGATGGTGGTAGCTTGCACTATATATGTTGGAGAAGTAGAGGGTGCGACGAGAGTCCAGAAACCTTTGCTTTCCATGGCGACGTGACGAGCTTCAGCCCAGCGCTGGAATTGCTCTTGCGTGTTCACGTTGTCTGGTATCTGAGGGTCCTGACCAGGTTCAGGTTCAATATGGATCTCATCGCCTTTGTCTTTGTCCTTGCGATTGATGTCATCCATTGGAATCATACCAAGTGGTCGCGTAGCCTGATCAACATCATGCAAACCATCAGCGAAAACATATTGCGGGTCTTGACGGCCAGTCGCACGGCGCAAGGTCAGATTCTGGTCTCGATCTACGCCGTTCATGATCGGGTTTGCAGACAGCGTCATCATATGCCGGTCGTACATATACCGCACGTGGAGATTCTCTTGGAGTAATATATCTCCAGTTATCCCACCTCCTCCGTGTAGACGAGCCAGCCTGTCAAAGTCCGCCCATGGCCAGGAGTGCGCGTTCGTGATGTAGAGATTAGCGGCCCGTTTGCCATCGTGCAGTGCTAGGGCCAATCCCACCAGAGTAGCAGCGTGAGGATGGTGATGCTTGGTATTAGCGCTAACGACGTAGGCGTCGGCCGTGAACTTTGAGTAATAGGCACGAGTACTGAGGATCACTGCGTATTGATCCAGCATCTGAAAAATGACTCCATCGCGTTCACCGTCCTTGGATTCCCACCAGTCAGCCCACCAGTCGAGACGAACTGGCGTGATTGGCATGCCGATGATTTTGAGGTCTTTTGGCAGTGTCCATGAACCTTGCGAAGCGTTGAGGCCTGTCAGCTCCGCCAATTGACCTTTTGTGGGAACCCTTTTCTGTACCACATCTGCTTGCTGTTGTTGCTTCAGATGTTGGAGGCTTATTGTCGTTGCCAAGTGATTAAGGTCGAAGGTCGGCGCGTCACTACCCAAGGCGCTTTGGCTTGCGGCGTTTCCAATGAGACTCAGGTCGGTGATCATCGATGGGTATGTCTGGCCATTGGCCGTGGATTGGGGAAGTTGGTTCCATCCTGTTGTGTTTGATAAGCGTCCCTTAGTGATATGCTCATGCTCCTCGCGCCCAGAGTTTGCTGCGTCGCGTTGAGCTTTGGCCCATGCTTTCTCTTTTCTTCTCTTCTCTAGGTGTTCCTGGTACGAAGGCCGTTTTCCAGCCAACTCTGCCTCTGCTTTAATCATTTCACTGGTGGTGCGTACTTGCTTCTTGGTCTGCTCGTATTCTTCGGCGAAGAAGAGATTCCGTATTTCTGGATCCCCTCCCCACTTGTTCCCCAAATCCGCTATCTTGTTGATTAACGCTTTTCCTGCCGGGTGAGGATGTGATTTTCTCAGATAATGTGGCAGCTCAGGGATGGGTTTCCTTTGCTCGTCCCCTGCATTTTGGTTTACTTGACTCTGACGCGCTTCGATCTTAGCATTTTCCATGTAAGCTTCGAAACGTGCCTCGAGCACATCCAAGAGTCCAGACTTCGAGGGAAAGGTGTCCACTTTCTTGCGCAACATGCCAGTTAGAGAGGTCCATATTTGCTCGGCCATCCAGCTAAAAGCATCCTTGTTTTGCTCCCATGTTGTTTTGAATGGATCCACCAATTTGTGGTTACCTTTGTTTTCATGTGCCAATAAAACCATTGTTACTAAGACTTCGATTACAACTTTCCTAGGAACCTCAGTTTTGACGCCTTTCGGACCTCCGTCTTGGCTATCAAACATGCTCCCATGGTGTTGAAAATTGTAGATAGAAAAGTGACTACCACGGATATGCGGTAGCACGATATTACCATTGTTGTCGCCAGTCATGTAGATACCCCCAAACTTGGCAGATGATGGAGGGGCCTGGAGCTGCTGAGGCGGGAATGGTAGTTGGCCAGGTATGTGCAGAAGAATGCTGGCCAGGTTGATATCATCACCCTTTTTGCGATTCATTCTCCCATTTGCATTTGCCTGTAACCATTCCTTCACATGGTCTTCGATCAACTTCAGGTTGTGATTTGTGAAATCTTCTGGTGTGACGCCTCCCATATTGGGCTGTGCCGGACGAATTAAAGATATAACACGGTTAGTCGGATATTCGATATTGCCGCCAACACCAGCTCCGAATACCCAATCCGCATCGCGTGCCATGTAGGGCTCGGCATTAACCACATTGTTTAGTAGCGCCATGGTTTGTCCTGAAGCACCGCCAGGATTGCCGTCCTCTGCCGGCGAGGGCGTTTGAGCCAGCGACGGCATGATCAACCCATGCGTTATGAGTGTCGTATATCCACGCTGGTTTGGATCGGGGACGTTGCCTCGGTACGTGTGGCGAAGTAGATCATATAAGCCCTGACAATGATCCGCGTGCGGATGAGTGTTCAGGAGCGAGGTGAGTGTAAGGATCTCGTTTGCACGGTGATTCATGTGCTTTTCGTCAAACCAGATGTGCTTAGCGGCGGAAAAGAAAAACTTCCAGTACGGAGCATTGCCGGTGCTGAGCGGGTCAACTTGCTGCGCAGCGCCCCCAGTACCTGGTTTGGTAACAGCTTTATCGCGAGGCCCCCCATCTACCGCCATGAGTTCACGCGCGGGGTTTTGCTGCTGCTGCTGCTGATTCCAGTCCCCACGGTACTCGACGAACATGGCATCGCCGTAACCGGCGTAGATAACATGGAGAAGGGGCAAGCCGCGATCACCCATTTTTTGAGTCGTTGGAATTTGGATAGACTGTGTATTTCCTGCTGACGTAGGTCTGGCTGATGTTTCGTTCTTTGTTGGTGAACTCGTCGACTTCTTCAACGGACTCGATGAATGCGAAGGAGCTGATGGCTCTGGTATCTTCTTGATGCTGACAGCACTCTCTGAGATATACTTTTGTGGACAAGACGTCGATGCTTTCCGGCTCACCTGGCCCTCACTTTCCCTTGGCGGTGATGAATGAGCAGGACACGTTGTCGACCGGGTTGCAAGCTCGATTGTATCACTGTTGGGCGACTGGCTAGAATTACTGCTGTCACCTGGACTTGAATCGTGGTGAGAAGAGTGTCTTCGGGCGCAGCAACGGGGTAGGCAATTGAACATAAAAATGTGGAATTCTTCTGGAGAGGTTTGTCAATCAAGCATGCCTTGTATTCTTGTACCTCGTACAGAATTAAAACCGGATAAAAAGTGTAACAGTATGAGAAAAAGCCAGCTCATATCAGCTTTTCCTCATGAGCGTCAGCCCTTGCCCGACGAATGTGACAAGTCTCAGACCTGCATACCTAGAAGCAACGAAAACGGCAAAATATTGCTTTGAGAGTTCTGGGCGTACATGGTAAGTTTGAATTGCCGTACCAGGGCCAATCATCATTTTTATTTTTCGATAGTTCAACTCAGACCCCACTGTATTTCTGGGATCTTTTCAGCTCACAAGCAACATGCGCCACTATCACGTCCCAAATGGGATAAGGGTGAGAGATGATGCGCTAAGAGTCACAAACAATAACCTCGGCGGTTAAAGGAATCTCAAGTGAAGGGCAAGAGTGTTGAATTATCTAAGGAGGGTTACCCGAGTACCGCGTACAGAAACATCAAATCGATGTAACAAAGACTTGTCTTCAAAGGTCATCTAGCTCAATCAATATAGTTCTTATTGTGAATAAGCTAGGTACTCAGGTCAGCTGCTACCCTCAGAAGTAGCTGTAACTCCTTTCCTTTGTTATTGCGTAGCCTGGTCTCAGGTACTATGGGATGACTGCGGCCTATAAGGTTAAGCTTTAGGCTGCAAACACAGATAATAAATAATAACACGATATTTTTTTTTTTTTCCTAATATAAGCTTTTACCTATAAGCTTTTATAATAACTAATAAATCTTATTATAAGCCCTAGGGTATTATAAAAGGAAGAGACTAAGAGGTATATAAAGGGATATAACCTTAAGTTTACATCTCTATATATATATATATATATATATATATAATAATATAACTCTATAAATAATATATCTACTATACTAGCAATCCAAACTATTATTAGCCTGGACTACATAAGCTAGAAGGCTTAAGACTATATATACAGGTTCCTTATTATCTTTATTACTCTTAATATTTAGGTTATTAGGTATATATCTAGGTATATAGGTTTTATAATACTCCCTAAGGTTATTATTTCTATAAAAAAATAGCTTTTTAATTATATTAATATCCCTAGTAAAGACTGTACTAAGATTGCCCTTTTTAGCTATAAAGTATTTACTATAGCTACTAATTACCTAGGCGCTAGTAGCCTTAAGAACTTTACTTACTATAAAGCTAAGGAGCTAAAAAGGCTTATAAAGAAAAAGGATAAAGATATAATTAAAAGGCTATAGAAGAATATTACCTAATTACTATAAATTGTAGTATTATAGAAAGCTATAAAGGCAATAATATAGGTAATTAGAAAATTATTAATTAAAGTTATTAAATAACTTTAAGAAGGATTATATATATATTATAATAAAAAGGTTAAACTATTAAAGGTTTTATTAACTAAGTTATCTAGGCTAGCTGGAAAAGTTAAAGTATTAATACTTTTACTAAGGTAAGTTATATCTAGGTAACTGGAAGCTTTAAAAGTTAAGAGAATATAAGCTAATTAAGTTTATAAGATTAATATATGATAATTTTTAATATAATGCTGGTCTTAGGTACTGAAGACTTAAGCATTATCAACTCCAAGTTGGTGATTCTATCCATGAATGGTTCATCGCAGAGCTGGTATATAATCCCCTGTTCGATGTTCCTGAGTGAGCTTTGCAGATCCGACAGTTGCTGGGTGTATCTTGATCCCAAAACCTGATTCTCATTCCGCAGCGCTGCCAACTCTCGAGAGTGTTGAACCTGATAGATGCTAATACAATTTAGGCTATTGAATGTGCGGCGTTCACCATGCTTACAGATACTTGGATATTCGCACCATGATAGCAATCAAAATAGCCTGCGACCGCTTGAGTTTTCGTCCAATCTCTGGATCGCATCCATCTTCCAAATTAAATTTATTACCAGTTTCAGGTTTTCAGTTCAAGATCCACCACCATTTCCCAAGTTCAGCTTCAAGACTGGGGAAAGAATGATCGTAAAGTCCAGGTCAAAGCTCTTGACAACCTCTTGGAGAGTAGAGTACACGTCATACAACTTAGGCAAGGTGTTACCTATCCGTAGCTCGGTTTCATTCATACCTGCAAGAACGACTTTGGGAACTCCCTGCGTAACCGAATCAAAATTGTGACTAGCAACTGGATTCATGGCTCGTGTGGCGAGGGGATCTCTGAAGAATTTCTGGGATGCTTGGCTAAGGCTCAGGTGAAGCACTGTTAAATGCGAATAAACGGTATCTAATTTATATCTGTGTGCAGAGTCATCGTCTACTAAATTGTAGAGGTAAGCAGTAATGAATATTGGTTCTAAAGCAGGGGTAATGATCAAGACGGTTGAAATGGAGTCCATGGTGATACGATTGCATTCGATTAGAATTTCAATGCCAAGTAATATAAATAAATTGGAACCCTTCGGAACGTTATTCGAAGCCCGAGCGTGTAGGGTTCTTCTAAGTAAGACCTTTACAGCTCAACTTCTACGTAACTACCCTATATCTAAGAAGCCGACTATGCTGAGACAGAGATACCCACAATATTCGGAGCGTAGCCACTAGTGTTGGGTACACCGTTGGGGATACCAGTGATGGTGATGTTGTTCGGCTGGCTGGTGGAAAACCCGGTCAACTCAACGAGGAAGTTGGGCAGCACTGATGCTGTCCATGAGTATCCAGACACAGGGAACAGAATGTTAACCGAGTTGGCACCGTTCACCGAGATCCGAGCACCTCTCGCGTTGAGACCAGACTCGTTAGGATAGATGATCTCGGAGTTGATGTAGTCAATTTTGACGTTCTGCGTGGCTTGCGACGTCTTGATGTCGGTGAATGTGACGCTACCGCCACCGTCGCTCTGCCCGCCACCTACGTATCCAGCAGCCTGGCCACTCGAGCAAGCAGAGCAGTCTACAAGTTTTGCACCGTTGTCGACGACGCCCGAACTACCCTCAATGTATTTGTATGTAACAGCTGGAGGAGTGTATGCTTGGATATTGGTCAAGCGCAGCGCAGAAGAGCCGTACGGCTGCAGTTTCGCATACCAGTTGCTGAAATAATGCCATTCTCGGTTCGCGATCAGGTCATGGACATCAGCGCGGGAAACATTGAGAGAGTTAAAGTCGAGGTAGTAATTACCGCCGTTCCCAGACTGGTCCACGATGAGTACGGCCATATCACCACCAGACAAGGGACCAGCGTAGACATCGTAGTCAGGGTAGCGCTGGATAAGGCGCACGGGTGCTCCAAGGTCATCCTGATTGATGGCGATGAGACCTGTATTGCTGAGAATGGACTGAGTCTCAGAGGGCATATCGACCACATTGGTGCTAATCATAAGGGCACTCTTGAACATGGCCCAGATGGCGAAATGAGTCGCTTGCTGGGACTGGGTCATCCCCGGGTTTCCAACCTCCAACAAGTCCATATCACCGTAGTGACCAGGTCCAGAATTGCCCTGGAGGATGACGTGAATAGCTTCGTTGGTGATACGGAAGACAGAATCCCAGCCTCGAGCAATATCAGCAGCCACACGCCACGACGTAGCAATGGGCTTTGTCCACACGGCCGGGTCAATGTCTCCGTTGGCTGGCAACCCCCACTCACATACCATCATGCCATCGATCCCAACATCCCTAAGTGCATTTGACAAGTTGGTATATCGCTGGACGAGCGTGTCGTCCGGTGCAAAGCAGTTATCAGCCTTGACATAGACTGTGTTCCATCCAGCAAACTGTAATGCATCAGCCTTCTCGTGGTATTGAGACGCTGGCCAGTCCTCCACATACTCGGGCATACACTGGTAAGGTGTCGCACCCGTGTACATGCCCCATTGCATTCCCTGGCTAATTGCATACTTGCTCAAAGGCGAAATGCCGTCTGGGAAAGTCTCGTTATCGTATGTAATTGAGCCGTTGGCAGCACGTTCTTTGCTGAACCAACCACAGTCAATCTGTTCATCATTGTCAGTCTTTGTCAAATAGCCTCAGCCAGAGGTATGCGTCACACCTGAAACATGGTATAGCCGAGATCGACGAAGCCCTTTTGCTTCATGGCGGTGATGGTGTCGTGCATATATGTCTGGTTGGGACTACAAACGACATCCTACAGCAAATGTCAGGCAGCAGTTCCTGTTAGCAAGTCTTTGGGTTGGACTGCCTACATTATAGCTGTTGTAGCCCATGACAGGCTTGGCACCGAAGCCATCGCTCTCCGCCAGAGCAAGAAGAGGCAGGAGCGCCAAGGTTGCGAGCCAGGACGGTGCCATATTTTCGAATTAGTGACTTGATAGGTGAAGGCCGTTTTGAAGGACCTGTCTGCAGTAAATGCTTGCCCCTCCAGACACTTGCCAGCGCTCGTGGCATATATATATATATATAGAGTCGACGTCATTACCCTGCCGTCTCAACCGAGAATCAATACCTTGAGGCCAGAATGCGGAGGACGACGATCTCTTCTTTGCGCAAGTCTTTGTGAACCCAGTCCATCGAAAACACGACTATGATCTGCCATCTCTACATTTCCCCGCGAATCGGTTTTTTTCTTAAGAGACTGGGGTGTCCTCTTTAAGCACAGTTCGTCAGGTAAAGCCCTTCTTATAAGAGGTGCGCTTCTAAATGCAATTGACCCGACGGGTCTTTGTCCCCCGCAGGTACGATCCGCTTCCCCGCAAAGTTTAAAGACAATTGAGCATATCCGTACTTCCTTCCAATTTGCTATCGCTTATAGCTTATAAAAAAGAGTAACTTGCTTAACATTTAATAAAAGGTGCCCTGGATATAAATGTCATTATATCGGCACAGGTAGGGAAAGGAAACTTTAATGCTACTTACATAGCTTGTTTAATACAATACCACCGCAGGTACACCGATCTATGGGGAAGAGGAAGTTACGCGCTAGATTTCCATGTTTTTATCGTTTCTGCTTCTCTAATTCCACATGGAAATTCTGCTCCTCACAATGCTAGGGGATTAATATCTCCTCATTCTTGGGGGTCATAGCGGTCCATCACGCGGCATAAAAATGCCGTTCGTCCCAGTATAGCTTAGAAAACACTGGAGTCCCGCCATGTACCAGACCAAAAACAGAACTGATCAGCATCAGGCACCACTAGCATTCCGCTCGCAAAAGCTGAGGGGAAAAAGCGAACCTTTGTTGCCAGTAGACGATGCCGCTATGACTGTAGATTACAAAGTTCGTATTATATTCACTCTCCTTCCTATCCTGGAAGATGCTTTGCATCGGGATTTTCTTACTTATAGACTATTCAATTCAGGCTGTGGATGTTAGAGGTGCGGAACGAAGAGTCATACCAATAGAGTTTCTTCGCTCATGGATACCACTTGTCGTTGACGCGGAACGAGGAGCTCCGCGGGGACAGGCACAGGAGACTTGGGCTGGGTTGTCACAATACTAATGCTGTTGAATTTCAGGATTCGAAATATGTGCTTTGTGCCCATAGATGGGCCCTTAAAGAATAACATCCTCAAGTTAGCAATAGAATGCGTGAAATTGCCATCTATGAGGTCCAACGCCTTGCTGGATATCACTCTCGCAATCACCATACTTCGCTAGACTTCTCAGATTTGAGCCCCTAAATTTGATCATAGCTAACTTTAGCTCCACGTAGTCTAATAGCCAGCTATTCGGCCAACTGCCAATCAGGTCACCTATATTGATGCAGAGCTCGTTAGTCGCCCGGATCAAGTCTCGTAGCATGCCTTGCTCTTGTGACGTTTCCCAAGTTGAGTAACCCCGAACTCTGTTTTACTTTACAATCATGAGCTTCGCAGAGTCGGGACCAGACACTATTCACTTTCCATACTCAACATCAAATCATTTCCGTGGGTCCTCGCTGTCGGCCAAACGCCTCTCCATCTATAATATCAAGACATTCGAGATGGTTGAAACAATCAGAACGTCAAGGATACTCTTTAGGATTATTGAAGTTTCCGTACTACTGGGATTTCTTGGATAACACATCCTAGGTTCCGTATCTAGTACTGGCTTCTTCAGCTTGACCAGCTGAAATGAGAGAAGAGATAGGTCAATGAAAACCTGAGTGGTTTCAATGCCATAGTCTGAATCGTTATGCTCAGTAGTGTTAAAGGCATTACAAAATGGAGTGCTATCTTTCGCTAAATTAGAGTTTGTGTTTTATTCAAAAAGATAGGGAGAAGAAGTTTACTCAGAGTGGATTAAGGTAGCTAACACCACTAGGGATTGAATCTACCGCTTATTTCCTTGCCCTTACTTACTAGCTTAGCGGTATTACTTTTATTAAGTATATTAATAATAGTATAAGCTACTAGCATTTAGATATAAACATAACCTAAATTATCAGTGCTAAAGAAGTTACTAATATCCTGAATGCACCTGCTATCCTTACTAGAGAAAATGCAATGGTTAATACGATGTTCTCTAAGAGAAGAGTTAGGGAGATAATACTACTTAATGGACATTCGGTATTGTCACCGAAGTTCAATAAGTTGCAGATTCTACTGTACAAATTGTGTTCTAATGTTCTAAATGTGCGGCGTGGTAACCCCAGATCAGGCTCAGGTAGCAAATAAGCCTCCATTCACTATGTTGTAATGTTTGGGGGAACTAGGTTTGAACCGCGTCGTTAGGGGGCTATATAGTATAATTACATACGGATCATAATCACGTTCCACCCGATGCCTTCTATTGCCAGTATGCTGTTAGCATTAAAGCTAGCGAATTCAGTATAGTATAAATGCCTTTTGCCGATCCGCCTCTGATTCGAGACAATTGTCTGTCTTGCGGCAAAGAAGTCAAGTTGCCATTCTTTTCTTTAATAAGTGAAGCTTTACCATTACATCAAATAGTTGCCACATTGCTCCAGTTCAACACGATCAATCAGAGAATGGCTAAGTTAGTTCTTAACAAGGTAAGAAGGTAACATACATTTTTGGCTACACGTGTTAAAATCCATATTCTAAACCTAGAAAGGATTGGCAGCCGACGCCGTTGGTAGCGGGTGACTTTTCTTTTTTTTAAAAGCTATTACAATGATCGTCTTATCTCCAGATGCTGCTGGTGGGTTTCCTCTCTGACGTGGCATTGCATAAGGCGTTTTTAGCAGAGTCAGACTTAAAAACGCCTTGCAAAAGTCTAACGCCCTGTTCTGTTATACTATATATGCTAAAGTTAAATATATTATTATTATCTAGCTATATAATTTTTTTTTATAAAATCTCTTTTAATCTTAGTAAATAAATTCATTATAGGTATAAAGCTATTCAGGGTAATTTTAATTTAATATAAAAACGCCCTCAGTGTACAATATGTAGTAAGGAGAAATGCACTACCTTAGGACCTCTAGACCGAGTTTCAAGCCACATTAAAGGTGATTGGTTTATGTCTATACATAGCCTACCTGTGTGACACCAAAGTCAGCATTGGGCAGCAATACGAAATGTAATTACTTTAAACCTTATTATTAATGTAATTTCAGCCGCTCTTCCACTCTTTCACCATTTCTCCTTCTCCAACCTCTCAATTCACATGCTGACCATCAACCATGGAGGGTCTCGGAATAGCTGCCAACGTCATTGCAGTGGTCGACATTTCAGTCAAGATATTACAAGTTTGTTCTCAATATGCCAAAGAAGTCAAAAACGCCACGGCCGATAGAGAAGAACTAGAGCAAGAGATTGGGACTCTGCACGGCACAGCCGAGAAAGTAAAAACACTCATTGAAAGCCCTCAAGGGGCCAGCCTCAAGGCATCTCAAGGCTTTGCAAAGAAGCTCAGCGAAACGATTGGAGTCTTGTCTGAAGTGAAGCTGAAACTCGAGCCTCCGACGAAGCCTAGTTTCAGGCATCGTTCAGGATTGAAGTCATTGAAATGGCCCTTCCAGAGTGGGCAGGTGCATCGCATCGTACAGCGTATCCACAAATGTTCAGATTCCCTTTCGCTTGCGCTACAGGTCGACGAGATGTAGGTAGTTCACTATGTTCTTGGTTAAGCCAACTAATAAGTATTGTAGCACACTTCTACTTGGTGCTGGTGTCAAACTGGACCAGACCAAGGCTCAGGTTAACACGACTCACTACAAACTAGACATAGCCCACCACAAGCTGGACGAGACTCACTCTAAGCTCGATAAAGTGTACTCCTGCCTGCACCATGTTGTCAACAAGATAGACAAAGTTGATACTGGTCTAGGAATAGCGGGCCTCCCAACAGCAGCTGGCGCTGCCTATAATTCCTATGCCGAGCAAGACAATAGCACCTGCCTTCAGAACACTCGTTCCGAGATCTTGGAGGACATAGATAACTGGCTTGGAGATAAAACATCACATAGCATCTTCTGGTTGCAGGGCATGGCTGGTACTGGCAAGTCAACCATTGCTCGTACAATGGCTACGGCCTGGGACAAGCGGAGTCAGCTTGGAGCGAGTTTCTTCTTTAAGCGAGGTGGTGGAGATCGAGGGAATCTCTCCTGCTTCTACACAACTGTGGCCTCCCAGATGGCGACATTGGTTCCAAACCTATCGGCAAGAATCAAGGAAGCTATCGACAAAGACCCTCTCGTGACGTCCAAGATGGCTGAGGAGCAGTTTGACAAGTTGATATTACAACCTATCTCAACGTTGCAACCTCAGGACAGGAGAATCATCGCCATTGTTGTTGATGCGTTAGACGAATGCGACGGGGACGCAAACATCAAGCGACTTCTTAACACCTTGACCCGAGCAGGAGCCGCGTCAAATGTCAGAATCAAGTGTCTTATAACTAGTCGGCCCGAGCTTCATATCCGAGTCGGCTTCCGTACTGTCTCCGGAAAGTATCAAGACTTTGTGCTTCATGAGATCCCGAAGAGTATGATTTGGCGGGACATAGAGATATTCTTATCGGAGAGTCTCGGTAGAATACGAGATGAATACAACATATCTGTCGAGGACAACCGAAAGCTTGCGGAAACATGGCCCGGTCCAGAGAGCATCAAAACCCTGGTCGAAAAAGCCGTCCCACTCTTTATTTTTGCAGCAACTGTGTGTCGCTTCATATCTCAGCGTAGAAGCGCGAGTCCCGAGACGCAGCTTCAAAAAGTGTTGGCCTTCGAGACAAAGAGTCATGAATCGAAAATGAATGCTACGTATCTACCGTCACTCGAACAGCAGCTAGAAGACCTTTCATTGAGGGAACAAGACGAGGTCATTGCAGATTTTCACCGGGTGGTGGGCACTATCATAACCCTAAAGACACCATTGGCTGTACCCGCTCTAGCCAGAATCATTGGCATAGCGGAAGACACGATACACAACAGGCTAGACATGCTTCACTCAGTTCTCAACTACCCGAAGACAATCAACACTCCAGTTACGCTTCTGCACCTTTCGTTCCGAGACTTCTTGCTAGATCCGGAAAAGAAGGGAGTTAACAGGTTTTGGATCGATGAGGAACAAGTCCATGGACAAATTGCAGCTGGTTGTCTTCGGATCTTGAATGCCTTTCTCAAAGAAGACATTTGTAGCCTCGTGGCACCTGGAACAAATCGTGCAGCGATCCCAATAAGCCACATAGCTTGTCTAATTCCTACAGAATTGCAATATGCGTGCCGGTACTGGGTTCAGCATCTCGGAAAGGCTGCGAAATCCTCGATCCGCTCTGTAGAGATATTGGACTTCTTCGAAAGCCACCTACTCCATTTTCTGGAATGCCTAAGCTTGATGGGACATCTCTCAGAACTTTATGATATGCTCTCCCAACTGCAGGGCTTCGCAAAGGTATGCTTAGATCAATCAATATTTTTATAGTAGCTAATGCAAGGGCAGGAAGGGGACTACTCTAGCTTAAACGAACTGATTACGGATATCGTCCGGTTCCTTCGCATGAATTTCACAATCATCGACCAATACCCCTTGCAGCTCTATTCCTCACTACGCCACACTGTCCCATCCTCTAGCCCAATGCACCATATCTTTACAAAAGGCACACCCTGTTGGATATCCCAGCTTCCAAATACAACACAGGAGTGGGGTCAATATCAGCAACTGTTAGAAGGGCACAAGACCCGCATCCAAGCACTCTCATTCTCCAAAGACGGCACAAATATGGTATCCTCGTCACGAGATGGCAACATAAGAGTCTGGCGCTTGGATACTGGCCAATGCATTAGAGATTTCTGGACTCCTGAACTCGAGAGTACTAGTACTTACATTTCAGTATCTGTATCTTCTAACACATTATGGGTCCTCGGCCAAGACTATGGGAAACTGCGTCTTTGGTGTGGAGATACAGCGGAGCTTGTTGCGGAGTTCAAGATAGCTTCACATACTACATTGGCGCCCCACCTTTCGCCGTGCGCCCAATATTGCGCTTTTTTAAACCACAGCCGTCATTTGGTTCTACTTCACTTAGGTCAATCTGGTCAACTGAGTCGCGTATATCTCGAGGACTCGGAAAATATCTGTGGTTCGGAACGGATTGAGGTAAGGGAGTGCCTCTCATTCTCATCTGATTCCAAACGTTTGGCCTTTTTTTCAACAGGAAGCCGTGATACATACTTCCTCTGGGATATCGAATCTCGTAAATGCATCAATAAATACCAACAAAACGAAAACTTCAACATCTCCCATGACGGCTTCTGCGATAGGAAAACCTCCATTGGACTCTGCGATGGCGGGCTGATGGTGGCTTTCTCCCCACGCTATGGCCAGATAGATATCAGGTGGCTCTTTTCTGGCAGATGCGTTCAGACCTTCAAAGGCCACAAAGGCGATATAGACACGATGAGTTTCTTGAATAATTGCAAAAGACTTGGGTCAAGTTGTAGTGAAGGCGAGGTCAGGACATGGGATATCGAAACAGGGGGGTGCCTGAGTCTCGTCTCACTCTATGTGAATCCCTCCATTATGAGTACTTTCGCCATATCTGCTGACTATCGGATGGCTTGTTCTTGTCATGGAACTCAAACAATAAGTATCACAGAAAACGCGGGGAATGGACTCCCTGCAAGCACAAGCATCAGTCTGGATTTCGTGAGGGAGCTAAGCCTATCGACTGATGCTACTGTTGCTGCATCGACTTCTGTCGTTGGCGTGATAAAGATTTGGGACTTTCACAACGGCGCCTGCATCTCTGAAATTATTAACAGTGGCTACGACTATTCACCACTGTTCACTCCAAATTTCGAGTACGTGGTGCTACCCGCCAAGGACTCCTCAACTGTTGGCCCATCGAAAGAAATCGAGGTATGGGATACAACATCAGCTCTAGTCATAGGGCATTTTACCTTAGCTATGGCAGATCGAACTTTCGTCAATTCCCGGCCTTCTTACAGCGAGATTCAGAAGGGAAGGGATATTGCCATTTCTCCGAATAGCTGCCTTATTGCTTTGGTGCGCTATGACACATTACGCTTTTCTCCAGTCCATGGAGGTGCGACTACTCATACTGTCAAAGGCCCTGGCCATATTTTCGATGTGATGTTCTCCTCTGACTCGACCCTTCTTGGTATGGTCTCGTCAAAGTCTATCAATGATAGCATTGGCGATCACCAGAGCTACACTGAACTCGTATCTATCTACCATATTGAGAAAAGCGAGATCATCGGAGCTATTGAACTCTCAAGGGTTATAATCCGAATCTTGGATATCTCCTTTAGCTCGAAACAGCTTGCATTACACACAAAGGGCGTCGCCAGCGAAAGCGATGAACGAATTACGATTGTGGATATCAGTACGAAAGGGCTCATACGAGAATTCAACTTCGGGGGGGCCGCATTTGACGTTGTTGTCGACCGAGATACTGAGATGTGCGCCTGGAGGGAAATGTTAAGGCCCCTTACTAGATGGTCATTAGGAAATACTTGGACTGGGAGTACTACATACCTGGGACTATATTCCAAGCCCAAACGAATCAACCTCAATGCTGGCAGTGATCTAGTCTCCACCAGCATCGGCGATCTGCGGGTAGACAGGCTGCAGAAGAACAAGGAACGTTCCAGATATTATAAACAAATGCGTCTTGAGTTTAGCAACGAGATGGCCTGGTTATTATAGGTTAGTAAGCAAAGGTAAGAGGAGGAAAGACTATAGTAAGGTTATAAGTAGTTAAAAGAGGCTTTAGCTTTTAGTATATAAAGGTAAAGAATACTAATAAATATATAGAGGTAAGATACTTATTACCCTTATTATTACCTAGAATTTTAATTTTAATTAAAAGGTTAATATTTTAATAATTAACTTTAAAAGTATATAAATAAGTATTATTACTTTATTATAAAAATAATTAAATTTAAAGTATATAAAATATATATAAAGTAAAATACTTAATAAAAATAAGTTTTTTAATTTAAAATAATACTTTTAAAATAATTTTTACTATAATTTTTATTAAAACTATATAATAACTAATTAGCTAATAATTTATATTACTTTTTTACTTTTTAATATATTTTATATTATATAATATTACTAACTTATTTATAAATATATAACTTTAAATTTATTATAAAAATAGCTATAAAAAACTTTATAAAAATATTTTAAAAAGTAATATTAAAAATATTATTTTTATAAGCCTTATTTACTTTATATATAATATATATATATATTTTTATAAATATTAAAAATATAATATATTAGTTTTTTAATAAATAAGAAATTTATTACTAAATAATAAATTATTAATAATTAATAAAGTAATATAAAATAAGGCTTAGGTATATAATATAGTAAATTTATAAAAAAAAATAAACTTTATATATTTTTAATAATAAGTTAAGTAGTTAGTAATAATTATAAGGAAAAAGTTAAATAGGCTAATAGTATTAGGTAAAAAGGTTTATTTATTAAAGATTTAATTATATTTAGAACTAGGTTTTTAGTTAAATAAAGCTTTATTAAGCTATAAAGGTTTTAAATATAAAGGAAAAGGAAAGATAAAAGGATATTAAAACCTTTAATTACTACAATCGGGTCAGTCTTGGCCTCAGCGACGATATGGCTTGGATTCTATGGAATAACACAAAACTATTTTAGCTTCCTCCAGCACTTCGCCCAGAAACACGTGGTCATTCTGGGTTTTGTGTTGAGGTTTCTGGGTCTACTGTTATGATTGGTATATCGACAGGGGTTTTATTCTTTATTTTTGACGTAGGTAATCTGCCTGATCTTGTCCCATCTTTCGATATATAAAAACATATTCAATTAGCAATAGCACTATTAGTATTGTCTTTGACTAGTCTTGGTCTCGTAGCAGGGTTCGTGATAAGGAGCTTCCTAAATATGTTAGTTAGAATGAGATGCTAATGTCAGTTAATTGTGCCTTACTTTGTCAACGAAGAGCAGAGCCGACCCATTGCCCTTTTTCCAGCCAAGAAAGTCTCTTGTTTACGCGTTAGCATGCTTTCCAGAAATTCGCTTTCGGTATCGGAGTGTACTTACCTGCCGACAACCCCTTGTCTAAGTAGACTCCTAAATTCCGTCAGATCATACTCTATATTACCCGTGATCGGGGGCAAAATATACTTACGAGGCTGTTGCATGAGGACAGACTTGGTTGTTCTCGGCTAGCGGGATATCCCAATTGGCGTAAGTCTCGCTGGTAACAAGTAACTATAATAGTTACAACTTAGTACAAAGATGCCATAAGGGATAAGTGGATAACGAGAAACTGACAAATGCAGATCTGGACTTGTAGTTTAGTCGCGGACCCTGTACATCGGGGTATATGCCGAAGCCCACGCTGAGCCCAAAGGTGAGATTATGCCCAATTTGGATGCTGCTGCCGTTCTCGCCTCCGTCTCCATAGAGAATGTTATCATTCGAGCTCTCCATTTCCATTTCCTTTCGATCTTTTCTCAGACTGTCCATCTCGTCTGGAAATAACACGTGAGGGAACGCCGCTGGAAATTCACCTAGGTCAGTCTTTACTCGTGTAGTCAGGCGTCCGTTCAAGGTCCCCGGCGTCGTGCGATTATGTTTCGTGGGCGGAGACACATCCATGTGAGACGTGGTCAGCCACGTTTGCCGAATGATGAAGGGAGTGAGGCTCATGTAGCCCCAGAAAGCCCCGGCATTAATCGTGTGACTTTGAAAAGCTTCCCAATGCTCCTCGCTCTTGGTAGGACTACCCTTTCCGGCCATGCTGATATTGAGATGACCCTTTCCGCTAACTTGGAAGGTCAAATCCGTCTGGCCAGTGACTTTGATGAAGCCACTGGCTTCCTTGATGTCAACTCTCGAAGTGCCTCTGGTTGAGGTTGCCTACAGCACCATATCAGCTAGGTCTAAGCGAGAATAGAGATCACGTGGAATACTCACAATGACTGTAATACCATAGGACATGTTGGCATCAACCTTGCCCTTGACGAAAGCTGCGATACCTTGGCCGCTGTTCGTATTCTCCGCGGCTTGCCCAAATATGGGGGTACTTAAGTCCTTTTTGATGTTTAGCGAGTTCTCACGAGAATCGTAGTGGAACCTGTCCCGTTTCTGTAGAGACTTCTTCCGATCAGAGTTTGGAGGCGAAAGGTATCTGCGTTCAATATCACGCTTCTCGACACTGGGAGAGTCAACAAGACCATCCCAGTGTCCTTTAATGTTCGTCATGTCCATTCGTATGGCCACTTCCGCATCGGCTCGTCGCTCCTCTTTGTTGAAGTCAAAGGAGAACTCGTAGATGGGGGAAGTGGGTGTGTATCGCCTGGCCAGGTGGTCTGGCATTGTCTGATCTTTGGAGGACAGATGTCAGTTAAGGGTTATCGTGCGGAGGGTGAATAAATGGAACACTAGCTAGGGGAGGAAAGAAAACCTAGGACCTTTATCCTAAATAATAAAAGTATTTAGGTAATTTAAGATAAGCTCAGGGTAACTTTACTAGCTTTAGGATATCCTTTACTGAGTTTATTTTTGATACCCTAAATTCAGGTCTGAATTTTCTTACCCCCGAGGGACTACTTACCTTCAGCGAGCTGTAATGAGATTGCACGAGCAAACGAATTTGGTGCACAGTCTTCTGGCATCTCTACCAAGGTGCCCTTCACTCCACGCTCCATCACCCTAAAGCAGCCATCGACATCCTGACTTGTGCAGACGACTCTAGCTTTCTGGGTTTGGCTGATTGGCTGATCCAATACGTTGGCAGGACAGTCAAGGAAAACGAATGGCTCAGGTTGGCCATCTCTCTTCTGGAGTTGGGCAAGTCCATGCGACTCCCCAACAACGAGAAGAACGCCGGATCCCGAGCTGACTGGGTCTATCGCCCCAGACTTGGTGTCGGTTCTAACGGTAATGAGGCCATACTGCAGATTGGAAGTCTCGGAGGGAAGATGCCCCTCGGGGAAGAGCGCCTTGAGATCGCCGGGGAAGTCTCGGCTGTCTGATTGTCTCCTAGGTGTACCGCCTATGGCAGTTGTCGAAGCTGGTGTGAAAAGAGAGGCTATGATTAGTGCGTAAGTGAAGAGTGACGCAATCATCTTGGAGTGATGCATAATGAGAGGCCACTACAGGGACAGATGAGATTTTGTCAAAGAGACAAAAGTATAAATTTCGGTTTGAAGACAGTGAAATTTGGATGGTCTCTTACTAGCAGATGTAGGCTCTTATTTGTACCTTTCGGAACTCGTCATCAGGATATATACACTTTTCACACAAAATCTAGAGGTTGAGCATGAGCGAGGACGATGGTTATTTTGCCTTTATCTGTTGGTATGTGCTCTTTAAACCTCAACCTTACCACAGCAACTCTCCAGTTGACGTCTCTTATTGGCAGTCGAAACTGCTTAATAGCTTTTGTTACTGCCCACTAAGCTCAGGTCCTGATAGCCTCGCCAAGTTCAATGTGGTGGCAGACATACAATTGGCTGCTGCCTACAAGGTTAAGCTTCAGGCTGCGAACACAGATGATGAATGACAACACGATATCAATGTGGTGATGTAAACTCTCAGCCACAGGTCTCAACTGCGACTGGATATGTACATATAAAACATGAAAGACCCGCCATGGTAGGTTCTGTTGACTTTTCCTATCGCTGAAGGTTCTGTGACATCATGACATCTCTTCACTTGACAAATCAACGTCCCCCTCTTTAGAGTCTTTTATTCTACTGGGGTCTCCTTGAGAACTCTCCAATTACACTGTCGTTTATTTTCTTTTGCAACCATGGGCTCGTCCGACGGTTCCTCGCTTGAACTGCAAGCACTACCAAACGAGCTACTTGGCTCTATCTGCACTCTACTTTGCAATCGCGACATCAAGAGCTTACGTCTGACTTGTAGAGCCTTGGGAGAAAGATCGTATCTAAGATTTGACCGCGTTTTTATCTCTGCCAATCCACGCAACATCGAGGTCTTGCTCGCAGTCGCCAACCATGACGTTTTCCGCCATCGTGTGAAAGAGATTATATGGGACGACAACGTTTTGAGGAGAATTCCCATTACAGAGGGCTTTTCCCCTTGTGGATATAGCGAGGATGAACGTGACTTAGATGATTCGGATTCGGCTGTCGACAAGAACAAGGAATGGATCTCGAGAAATTTTGTTCATCTTTGCAAAGAAAGCATCTTCTACACCAACAGTAGAGTGCGGGAAAAGAATGAATACGAGGGCGAAAACGAACTGCAGAAGCAGCTTGATAACCTGATGCCCTCTCGAGACTCACTGGCGCTTTACAATGACCTCTTGTACCAGCAAAAGAAAGTGTTGTCATCACATGCTGATGAAGAAGCTTTTCGGTACGCTGTACGACGTTTCCCGCAACTCACAAAGGTCTCTGTTACACCATTGGCGCACGGGTTTCTCTTTATGCCACTCTATGAAACACCAATGATTCGAGCATTCCCACCTGGGTTTGTTTATCCAATTCCCCGGACCTGGCCAAGTGACGACATTGTCGGAGAAGGAAGTGGTCCTGAAGATTGCCCAGAAGGATGGGGAAATGACGACGAGAGGAAACAGTATCGCGGATTTTGCATCGTTACAAAGGTTCTGGCCGATTATGCAGACAAGCTTAGCATCTCCGAGTTTGTGGTGGATAGCCACAAACTCTCAACAGGGATTGACTACACTCTCTTCGAAAAGCCAAATGCAGAGTATGATAGTCTTTGCAAGATCGTGGCACGGCCAGGCTTCAGACGCCTTGTTCTTTCGCTATCAACTGGATACCGCGAGGGTTTTGATGGTTCTGAAGATTGGGGTATTTATACAAATGGCAGGATATCCAGTCTCCTAGCCAAAGCAATCGACCTAGAGGAAGTTGTATTGCAAACCGACTATGGATTGGATAATTCGTGCTGTGATATCAAAGACTTTGTATCACTCTTTGATATCTTTCCTATTGACAGTTTCTCAAATGGAAAACTAAAACACTTTGGGCTTTCCGGGTTCACAGCCAAACATGACGATCTTATATCCTTTCTGGGCAAGCTCCCGTCAACACTGAAATCAGTCGAGCTGAGCTTTCTCTCTATCGTCGAGCCTGACGGAAACCATGCTACCATGTTGGCTGATATCCGAGACAAATTGGGTTGGAGGCATCGACCTGCCAGTCAAAGGATCAAGGTCAGCATTTCCATGAGGGAGAATCAACCCAACCATGGCCGCTATATATGCCTTGACAAAGAGGTTGAAGAATACATTTATGGCAATGGCCCCCCTCCTTTTTTTACCATCGAAGGGATGTCTGGGGCTCACTTCACTTTTGGGACTGGTATTGTCTATGATGAGTTTGATCCTGGTTTCGCGGTACCTTATGAATGGGAGTAAAGGCATTGCAAACGAAGTGCTCATTCCTGTCAGAACTGCGATGTAATAAAAATAAATCCGTGGTTATCTTTTGTGACCTCTCTGCACTATGCCTGCCGCTACTTGAGGATAGGTTTGATGTTGAAAATCTGTCTCTTGGCCTGTTACTCATGAGCCAGTCACAAGGGGGTATTTTCGTGCCTCATATTCATTTATTGGTATTCTTCAACTTTGTGCGCTGGGGCTGTTGCCTCTCTTAATCTCTGATCACAACTATTTTTATAGTTCTTGGTACTCCGTACTCCGTATTCTCCCCCGCACTTCGGGAGCCCACATCCCCACACTCACTAATCCCGTAGTCAAATTAGAGGGGCTATGAAACTCAAAAAGGTCCTCTCCTCCAGATCCCGATTTTGTCGTTGCTCAAATTTTCTATCCACTACCAGCAGGTTAAATGTCCCACCAGAGCGATAAGCACGTCTGCCTCGTATGCAGCAAATCTTACGAAAGGCCTGACCACCTCCGACGACATGTCCAAGCTCATCAAAATCACCGACAATTTCGCTGTCGCCTCTGTCCAAAGGGTTTCAATCGCGCTGATTTACTTCAACGGCATGAGTCAGCCCACGCTCGAGCCCGGGACAAACCTCATGGCCCAAGACGAATAGATCGTGCTTCTCAGGCCTGCAAGGCTTGTGTACGAGCGAAAGCCAAGTGCAGTGACTTGAAGCCTTGTTCACGGTGTCAGGCGAAGGGCATAGAATGTTTGGATCCCAGTTTTGGCTCGACCTACTTCAATACGAGGTATCAAGAGAAACAGGTCAGCTCATCAGAAGCGAGTCAAGATTCTGGAACCTTGGATCAAGAAGAAGCAATGACTGGAACTGAAAATCAAGATCGGTCTGCGAATGATGTAACTATCGAATCGCAGGGCGCTGATGTTCACGATATCTGTCTACTGCCATCCATTTTTGAGGACGTGGACTTTTCATGAAATTTGGGCTGTGTCTTGACGCGATTGGTCAGGTACCCGTAAGGCTGACAGACAGGGGTTCGATTCCGGACTTTTGGATCTAACTGTGGGCGCACCCGGCGACATGACCTACTCTGATGCTGCTGTAGCTGCTCATGATAAAACAGTCGAGAATGAAGATTTAACGTTCACCAACAATCATTCTCTTGGTCCGTCATTTAGCGGCCGGTCAGAAGCTTACCAGCGTTGTGCCTGGACTTCATGGCATCCCTCTAGGTTCCAGCACTCCTTTCATGGCCAGGATGTCATCAACCTGGGCGCGGGAAGTAACAGAGAAAGAACTACTCTTTTGATGAAGGCCTCGATGGGACGAATGATCGGTAGCACACTGGACGATGCATGCAGGGATCACCTGTTGGTGTTGGTGACCGCGATGAAGATATCTCACTTTTCCATACACTCGTTTCCACCTGCCGAGTTACTAAACAACCTTGTGCGGTTCTTCTTCATCCAAGAGAGCGCGTCTTTAGTATCGAGCATCCACCCAGGCACATTTTCCTGTTATCATGCGCGGCCGGAATTACTTCTTGGAATCGTCGCCGCTGACGCAGTCATCATGCCTGAGCGTCGGATCCAGGTGACAGGGCTCTTCATGCATGAAATCCTTCGTAGGGCAATGGCACAGCTATACGAGAGTGATAACAGCACCACGAGAGATCTGCAGGCCCTGCAGGCGTACTTGAGGGCCTTGGAAGTCGGAGCCTGGAGCGGAAAACAGAGATTGCGTGTAGCTTCATGCAGCCGGGATATACTATGCTGTTCCAGGCTGGGGCTTTCTCCTCTTACGGGAGGTCTTGGATATGAGGCTGAAGAGCTTGATACCGTGTGGAGGACCTGGGCCATGAGGGAGTCACTAAAGCGCCTGGCAATCCGCGCTTTCATCCATGACTCTCAGATATCGAGGGCGTGTTTCCAGCCACTGACGATTAGCTATGCCGAATTGAACATGGCGGTTCCATACCCGCCCAGCGTATGGCTTGCAGAGGATTCGAAAGAATGGAGTCAAGAGTTATTGTGCTATACTAGCGGATCGCGGCGCCTTCTACTTACCGAAGCTCTACCTGATGTCACAGTCCTCGACACATGCCGTGCACAGACTGGCCTACAGCTCTGTTGCTTTGCCGCTATCCAAGCGCTTGCAAATCAGATATGGGGTCTTCAACAACAATTCACACTCATCCTCTCGGCCCCCCAGGCTAAAAGACGCCGGATAGATTGCTGGTGTATGAGTCGACAAAAATGGAGAGAGGAGTAGGGTTTCCCTGAACCTTCTCAGCTTCGACATACTAGGCCAGGTCCTTGTCGAAATCTGCGCGCGCGGAGCTTCTTCTCAAGAGTCCAGTCGCATTGATAGAGAGGGTTATCGCGGCACCCAGCTCCTCATTGGATTATGAAGACTCAATGATTAAAACGTCGTGTTCTTTGTGCAAAAGCAGTGCTGCTGCAAAGCGAGCAATTCCCCCTCCACAGATAATAATATTGAGCCGAGCAGGCTTCTCGTCCTCGATTCGTTGGTTCATAATCTAACTTACCAATGCTGTTACTGAGGTCCTGTTTTGTAGGTCAGTACTGCATACTAGGTGTCGGTGCGATTGTGAGCTCCTACCAGAGAGGCTGTAACCTTGTCCAAAATAATGCAATCAGTAATGTGAGCATTAGAATATTCCATATAGACAAGTCCGTTATCTCCAGCTACCCCACCTATCCGAGCCATGTTGGGGGGGCCTCCACCTCCCCTCTGGCGGTCCGAAAGTGAGGGGAGGCATCAATGTCTAGTTCCCGGAGCATACCGGGGAATGACAGACCAGATGGTGATGTCTAGTTTTATAGAGCACTGATAACTAATGTCAATCTCATTTAAGAGTTGACCTCCCTGGCAACATAAATCGGCAGATTCATAGATCATCATCAACAATGGATTATTTTACCATTTCAAAGCTTGACTTCCGCGTCTACTTCCATGTCGCTTTGATCAGCACGAACAATATGGGCTGCTAGGAACTGTGAGTGTAGCTGCCTTTGGGAAGCTTGCCTGTTCACGATAAGCTAAAGATCTTTAGAGTTTTAAAGGATTCTTAAACTATATAGATGTCAGAAGATGTGGTAAGCTTGTTATGTTAAAGCCAGTATCGTGAGGAACGCTCTAGAGCTCTGCTGTGATCTTTATAGCTCCATTACACTGAAGACGTATTCTAATTATATTACACAGCTTGTTAAGACTATTTCTTACAAATATACTTACTCTCATCTCGCCTCTTATCCGATACGTGGAGTATAAGTGGGTATTGATTTTACTTGGACATGTCTAGCTTTCGCCATAACTAAGGGAACTTTCGTGATATTCTACCCTGGTTTTCTACCCACTCCTCCCACGTTCCTCCCACATCCCGCAGAATTGTGCCATAGATCTTTAGGATTTCGAAATGACTTTGAGCGGAGAGTCGGCATTGCGTCATGTAAGAGTGCCATATTGCTCCGCTATGGAGAGGGGAGCATGGCAGCATATAGAAATGGTTTGAGCTATATAAATGAATGTGAACCTCATGATCTTGGTTCTAGTGGAAGATGCTGGCCACTTTACTACAAACCTGAATTCTTTGGCCTAGCCACATGTCTATCTGAATATAATTGCAAGTCGATATATCCACAGATTATGGTTTCCTGGCGACAGCCATTCAGCGACCGCTCCAACGCTGCTGTTGCGACTGCCAATAACGAAGGCGAATTTTCCGACGGAAGCTTGAAGTATGTTGGAGAAGTGGGCGGAAATAGCAATGCTATCACGTATCAGGAGGCTTCCGGAGCTCCTGTCGAACATGAATCTCCCTTAGGTTACGACGTCGGGCCCTTTACTATCGTCTTGATCAATGTTACCATGATGATCGGCACTGGCATCTACTCTACGCGTAAGTCATGATGGAGTGATAGTACGCTATTTGAAACGTATTGCTTACACTCACCAGCTTCTGCCATCATAACTGGTACCGGTTCGGTTGGTCTCGCCTTTATTTATTGGACTTTGGGTTACTTGGTAAGCAATTTGTTACCATCCACATCAGTTCAAGATGGTCGCTAACATCACCCTAATCAGCTTTGCATTGCATCTGGTGCGGTCTATCTAGAGTTCACAGCGTATTTCCCAAGTCGATCAGGATCCGAAGTTGTTTTCCTCGAGCAGGCCTTTCCTCGCCCAACCTGGTTTTTCCCAACCACCTTCGCGGTGCAGAACGTCATCCTGTCGTTCGCCAGCAGTAATGCCGTTGGTAAGTACTCTTTGGATTTCCATTAAGTTGCCATTGCTGATTATCGATTGAAAAAGTCATGGCAACTTATCTCTTCAAGTGTTCTGGCACAATCCCCACTAACTGGGAAACCAAGGGGTTGGCCTTGGCTTCATACACTATCTGCTGCTTATGTAAATAGACCTCCTCTCCCGTATCAACGCCCCTACTCACATACCCCAGGTTTGACGTTTAGTACTAGATATGCCTATTGGTTCCAGAACGCTATTGGTGTAGTCAAAGTCTTGACCCTCCTCTTTATTATCATCACCGGCTTCGTGGTCCTAGGCGGACATACTTCAATTGAAGATCCTAAACAAAATTTTCGACACGCGTTCGATGGCACAGGAGCAGCTACAGCATACGGTCTTACAAACGCACTCTATCGAATTATCTTCTCATATGGCGGTTACAACAATGCTTTCAACATGGCAAACGAAGTCAAGGTACGTCGGGAACATCAACACCGATAAAGGTGGCTCCATCTAATTATTGGTCCAGAACCCTGTTCGATCCCTCAAGTATTACTCATTCGCTGCCCTGACAATTGTATATGTTCTATACATGTTCGCAAATGTCGCCTGGCTATCTGCAGGTATAGTAATGCCTTTGAACATATTCAACATTCGACTAACAGTCGCAGTTCCCAAGGAAGAGCTTGAGAGCTCAGGTCTGACCGCAGCGAGCCTGTTTTTCACCAAGGTGCTTGGAGATAGCAAAGTGGTGCGAGGTCTCAACTTCCTCATCGCCTTAAGCGCGTTTGGAAACCTCATGGCCGGTCTTGTTGGAGTATCGAGGCGCCTACGAGAGTGCGGAAGGTTCGCAACTCTGAAATGAACTTTACACCGACCAGCAGAACTAACACGTCCACAGACAAGGTGTCCTCCCATTCACTCCTTATTGGGTCTCCACGAAGCCATTTGGGACGCCTCTCGGGCCTTATTTCACCACCTGGGCTATCACGGCCCTCATGATCCTGGCTATCCCTGCTGGTGATGCCTTTAACTTTGGTATGTAACATCGACTTGTGTTAATCCTGGAAGGAGCTAATCCATGGTAGTGAGCGACCTAGCTGTTCTCCCTAGTGCTTTTTTCAATCTCGCGATGGCTATCGGGCTCTATGTCGTGCGATGGCGCCGTAGCCGTGCAGGCCTTCCTCCTCCCGAATTCAAGGCCTGGCATGTTCTCATCATCTTCAATATCCTAGTCCAAGCCTTCTTGGTCATTATGCCTTGGTATCCTCCCGAGGGTGGAATGTACGCCGGCGATGTCAGTTTCTGGTATGCTACATATGCTGTCACGGGTATTGGAATGTAAGTCCTGGTCCTTTCGTGAAAAATATGGCTTATCTTGACTCATTCTTTCTTCAGTCTTATTCTGTGCGGTGTGTACTACTATATCTGGGCATACCTACTGCCAAAATGGAAGGGCTATAGGCTGCGATCGGAAGCTATTGTCCTTGACGATGGTGCTCAAAGTCACAAGATCAGGAAGATCCCACTCAGCGAGTTGGAAGAATGGGAAGCAACACATGATGCCGCTGGTCACCTTTATCAACCTACTGTCGTACAGTCTCTGTCGCCCGAGAAAGGGTCTCTGGGATCCATCTCAGCGACATAAAGGACAAGAAGGGTTATGGCTAACACACTTGACCTATAGATGCATTGGTAGAGGCCTTGCATGAATGCATATTATGAAGTGTATAGCTAGGATATTGCAGGAATTCGACAGGTTTGAATTGGCGGAGGGAATGATGGAGTGTGATATGGACTTGATCTAGCAAGTAGCACTAGCTAAACCCAGGTCAAAAAAGGTATGGGTAAATGCTTATGCAAATGTTTAGCATGCCTGTTGCATTTTACATCCTCGCTACCCAAGCACGTATCAAATCACCTATAAGTATCAGTGGTGAGAGTCCCAGGCAAAGATGACGGTGATGAAAGAATAAAATAATAAGACATTGGAATGACCTATTTGACAACTCTTCATTATACTAAAACTCCTCCAACTTGACCAACACTGTCTTTGTCTCCAAGAAGTTATTCAGACTAACCGTAGTCCCCTCCCTCCCAACGCCACTCGTCTTGTAACCCCCAAATGGCATGTCCTTGGCCTGCGTGGGACTAGTACAGTTGACACCAACAGTTCCAGCCTCCAACCTCTTCGCAACACGCATTGCTCTGTCGATATTCTTACTATACACCGCCGCATACAGGCCAAACTCTGTATCATTGGCTTTGCTTATTGCTTCAGCTTCGGTCTTGAAAGTGTTGATGTTCACGACTGGACCGAAGATTTCCTCCTTCATGATCCGAGCATCTTCTTGGGTCTCGACGAAGATTGTCGGGTGGATTAGGTAGCCGTCGGGAGTGGCTTCGTGATCCATACCTAGGATACGCTTTCCAGATGATTTGCCCAATTCGATGTATGACCGCACATTGTTGTATTGAATCTCGTCTGCTTGAGGCCCATGATTGACCTTTTCATCAGTCGGGTCTCCAGCTGCAATGACCTGGAACTTTGTCTTGAATGACTCAATAAAAGTCTCGGCGATGCTCTCATGGACGTAGATCCTTGAGTTTGCCATGCATACTTGTCCGCTGTTCCATTGGATAGAGTATGCCGTCTCAGCAGCTGCTTTTTCGAGATCAGCGTCATCAAAGATTATGGCCGGAGACTTTCCGCCAAGCTCTAGGATCACGTTCTTTAGGTTGGACTTGGCAGCAGCGGCTTGGATGAGTCGACCTGTTGGACCTGACCCAGTGAAGCTGAGGACTCTAACGTCCATGTGGCTGGAAAGAATAGCGCCTGATGTTTTTCCGTGGCCTGAGATAATATTAAAGACGCCTGGTGGGAAACCAGCCTTTTGGACAAGTTGTGCGACTTTTGCAGACTGCTAGTTATTAGCAACTGCGATAAGAGATCAAAGATAGATTACTCACAGTCAATGGTGCCTTTTCACTACTCTTTAGAACCACCGTGTTTCCCGCCATGAGCGCAGGAGCTGCCTTGAGAGCAAGGAACAGAACCGGCACATTCCACGGAATAATCGCCGCAGCTACTCCATAAGGCTGTCGAAGGGTAAAGTTCAAATGGCCAGGCATGTTCAGACTACTCGTACCAAGCACCACCGCTCCAGCTTCAGCATAGTAATTGAACGTGTCAGCAGCAGCAAAGGCATCAAAGTATCCCTTGACAGGCCTTCCCATAGAAATGGCTTCGAGGTATGCTAGCTCATGGTGTGACTCGAGGATGAGTGAGGCAAGCTTCTTGAAGTACTGGCCTCGGTCTTTGGGAGAGAGTTCGGACCATGCTGGGAATGCGGCTTTTGCTGCGGCGACGGCGGCGTTGGTGTCGCTTTCACTCGCTTCGTGGACTATGAATCTGTCAGATTGTGGTCTAGTGGCGTATGATTGAAGAGAGTGATGGACATGCCTTCAGCTACGACTTGGTGAGTTGATGGAGACTTTAGCTCAAACGTCTTCTTATCAGATGACTCGACGAACTATACATAGGTCAATGTCATATCCCTTCCCATTATTGAGGCCTCTCACGCACCTCTCCGTTGATGAACAGACGAGTCTCAATATCACGTGGCGTTTTGGCGGCAGGCATGTTTGGACTGTATGCTGATCTGGGGATGTGAAATTGTGTTCCTTCTCCTCTCAGGTGGACGTCTGAAGCTGCATACAATGGCGTACACACTTATAAACTCAACGACGGGCATTAAGACGCCCCACTTGGTTAACAGGTCAAGTGTCCCACTTGGAGGCGCCTGAATAATCCACGGTCCATCGGAAGGATGAGTCCGATGACATCCCCGCAGTTGACATTCCTTCCGAGCCCATGTCTAACCATCCGAGGACCTGACGGGTATCACACATTCAAGGCATGGTATTATCGCTGCATACTCGGAGCCTTTTGATCGTGACCTGCAGACTTGTCCGAGGTCTCCGCTGATATCGTGGCTGGGGTCAAGTCGGGTTTAAGGCACGAGCGGACGATCTAAGTCCTTGGACGCATGACACCAACGTGTGATATCCTGGGGCTGCGGTATGGCTATTTGGAATACATTTCCCTTTTTGTATCAATATGGAGCGATGATATCGCCTCCAGACTTTTACGCGGCCCAGTGTTGCGGTCGAAATCGACATACCCATTAGTGGCATTACTTGCGTATGTGGGGTCATAGCTTAACGTTCATCAGGTATCCATTATGAGGAAGCTTAACTATCTTAAGTATCAATTGTAAGAACAAGTCCAGTGATCAACACAACATGCAATGCAATCGGACCCAAACCGAACAATCCAATCCTTCTCACGAATGATCAGTCGACACTCATCTGCTGTCAGCTTCCGACTGCCAGGGCAAAGGCTTCTCAGCCGCCCTCACAGGGCCAACATCCCCACCTGGCTGTCTTCTGACCTGCCACTCCTCTATATCCACCTGATCCACAAAGTTACCATGAAGTCCAAGTCTAAGCTTCATCGGCAAATGAATTGTAGCCACGGGCCCTGCAGCAAGATTCTGTGCATCAAAGATAACCACATCATTGCGCAGAACGTCAAGATGGTTTAATAGCGCAATCAACCAGCCTTCGCCTTCTCCTCCATTCTTCTTAGGTATGAACGTCGGTTCTTGGAACGTAGCGCAGGGACCGGCCCAGAAGATATCTTCCGTTCTCTCATCCCATGTATAGTGAGCCAAGCAGTTGAAAAGTCCTCCAGCTGGAGAGCCGCATTTCGCAGCGTTGTACTCTCGTGACCCATCGATCTTGGCTTGCCAGAAGTGATTGTACTTCTTTGTGACATAGCGGTCATCAATGCGGGAGAATTCACCACTTGTGTCCCACTCTTCACTAGCCTGTACGCGTGTTCCCGAAGGACTCTTGGGATCAAAGATCCAACGCTTGGTAGGGCTGTTCAAGCGGTTCCGCTTCGCAACGGTACCAGCTGGTGTATCCTCTGGCGGGAAGAAGAAGAACACATTACCATCTGCTACCGTAAGATCAAACACGAGGTTGCCATCTTCGTTTTCGTAGCACCCTGCAACATGCCCATGGAATGCTGACTGCATGTCAGTAAGCACCTTATCATATCGCCGAGTTAACTCACCGTTATCAGACCGGAACCAGATAATGTCCTCGGGCTTTCCATTTCGCCGCGGGACTACGCCGTACCACTGATCCTCTTTTGGATCCCAAGCCCAGTGATTTCCCCCCTTTTGGAGACGATCTGGGTTGCATTTTAGGGGCGTCATGGGAAGAACGATGTAGTTCTTGCTGATGCCACAATCGTGAATCATACCGCAGAACGGAGCTTCGTACCAAGCTTCCTCGGTCTTGATACCGTTGGCATCGATTGTCCAGACAGCGATCTGGCGCGATCCATCATTGCCATTCCCGCCGGCTTCGTAGGCAAAACAAATCATTTCACCCGTTTCGGGATCAAACTTGGGATGAGCAGTCATTGTTGGAGATTGAATCTGCCCTTCAAAATCATACCGTCCGATGGTCTCCAGAGTGACTGGATCCATGGCATATGGCGGGCCGTCTTCTTTGGAGGCCAGAAGCATTCCTCTCCAGAAGGTGATGTTGGTGTTGGCAGAAGTTCTGATGACAGATTTCACCAACTCTGAATCCGTGAAGGGATTGCGATATCTTCCGAACAGACTTCTCCTCTCTTTTGTCTCTGCCAAGAATCTGTCTGTTCTGACATATCGCTGCTTATAATCAGCATGGCCATTTTGGATGCGAATGGCAGTGATGTTGCCGTCTCCGTTGAAATGGATGTCATCTTCAAAAACGGGAGGGAAGCGATGATCAGGCTGGACTCGGTAAAAAGTGCCATTTATCTCAGGTGGGATAGTTCCTGATACTTCGAGATCGAAAATATCGCCCTCCAAGCGAAATGGTTTATTGAAGCCGCTGAAGGTTCCCGTGTTTGGGTACTTGACTTTGTTGCCGACCTTTTTTCCGTCGATATATCCGGTATCGATAAGAGGTGCAACGTCAAAGATGTGGGCCATTGTGTCTTGAGATAAGATAAGATAACAGATAACAGATAACAGAAACTAGTAAGGCAGATGTTTTGACAACTATCCAAAGTACGAGCTCTAGCCAAGGCTTGATTCCTTAGTTATTTGTCTTGAGCTTTCCTATAGATGGCCCCTGACTTGTGAAGCTAGCATCTGATCATCATGGCCCGTCTCCACTTCTGGACCTCCGTTTCGTAGCCTCTGAAGGGGAGACATTTATCGGAAGCATCTCGCCGATAGCCCCTCACGACAGCCCCTCCATCGTCCATTTCGTCTATTTCCGGCAGCGTCTTCGGCTCGGTACAGGGTAGCTTCATGTGATGAATTATGCAGACGCACTGGAGGAGATGAGCAACGGTCCAATTAAAGAGTCTACGGAGAGTCTGTTACCTTGATAGCGGCCTTCTATTTATGTGATAAGGAAATTGCTAATTTGTTACGAACATTCTAAGCGCAATCTACCCTAAATTTTCTGCGTTGATGCAAGCTACTAGCCACGAATTGAAACTACCCATGACAGAACATTCCTCACAGCACACCATGAGTCAACAACCAACTTCACTTTCCATCATGTCAAAACGGGGTACCATTGCCGTGGAAGAAGCAATTATCACACCTTCGACAAAATGGCTCCTCGAAGAAACCTTCTCGATTCTCAACCCTGGCGACAGCAGCAACAAGGCCCTTGAAGCGCATGCCGCGAAGCTGCTTGACATTCATGACAAGCGCCTCGCCACCATGAATGCCGAAGGTGTCGAATACATGCTCTTGTCATTAACTGCACCAGGATGCCAGGGCATAACGGACCCTCAACTCGCAGAACAAACAGCCAGAGAAGCCAATGACTGGCTGGCATGCGAGGTCGCGAAAAGACCAGAGAGATTCGGTGGTCTTGCAGCTCTCTCGATGCACAATCCCGAAGAAGCAGCGAAGGAGCTTGAACGAGCTGTCAAACAACTGGGCTTCTTCGGTGGACTTGTCAATGACTATCAGAGCGTCGAGGGAGGATCGGGACGAGAGTACTTTGACACTGCCAAGTACGATCCGTTTTGGAAGAAGGTTGAAGAGTTGGATGTTCCCATTTATTTGCATCCGAGATACGTGTCAATCAAAGACCTTCAACCTGGGTCTCTGTATGGAGACCGGCCTCACCTTCAAGGTGCAGCTGTGCAGTTCCATTTGGATCTTTCGTATCATATCTACGCGCTTTGCTCATCTGGTGAGTTATCAACCATTGAAATCTACTATTCTAGAGACTGACATCCCGAAAGGAGTTTTTGACAGATTCCCAGGCGCCAAGATCGTCGCTGGGCATTTGGGAGAGAAGTATGGCTTACAATCCTTGACACAAGAAACCTCACTGACATTAAGAACAGCATACCTCTGAATCTCTGGAGAGCCAGCCACTGGTATAACAAACCTAGCAAAAAGGCCACTCGCCCGTCAAAGGAAGACTATAGTTACTACTTCAAGCACAATGTCTACATCACGACGTCAGGAAACTTCTTCACTCCTGGCTTGAAGCTCTGCATTGAGACAATCGGGCTCGAGAGATGCATGTACTCTATAGGTAAAGACTCCCAAAATGAAAATTGTTGCAGATTGGAGCTAACATCCTGACAGATACCCCATATGACGACATAGAGGAAGCGCAGGCGTGGTGGAGGACTGTGGATTTGGATGCTGATGCGAAAGAGCAAGTTGGAAGGACTAACGCTATAAAGCTGTTCAAACTTCCGTTAGAGTACTGAGAAGCGGGGATCTTGGGGTTGTCTTGCGCCATCGCTTCAATACTTCCGACTCGGCGAGACTTTCCCGGCTTTGTCGGATGGAGCCGAAGGGAAGCTAAACGGTAACCCTTTGGTATTTAGCAAGGCAATATCATATATCGATAGATACTATGCTGCATGAATGTTATAGTCAACTACCAATCTGACTGGGTCCCTCTCCATCCTGAGATTGTTCATACTCAATTCAGCTTGATCATGGCCATCATCACCAATGCCCTGTCATCCCATCAGGCTGCTGTCTACGACAGGCCTGGTGAACTCAGCACAAAAGTGGTAGACATTGAGACTCCAAGTCCATCTGCAGGAGAGGTGTTGGTGAAACTGTAAGTCTCAACGTCTGACCATGGGCACGAGCTGACAAGAACAGATCTCATTCTGGCGTCTGTCACTCAGACCTTTCCATCATGACGAACTCTTGGGGAATGCCCTTCTCGCTTCCTGATAGTAGGTCTTATCACAAGGTTGGCAGGTGGCCTTCTCTGATTCGGTTGATGTAGCTCAAATTGGCGGCCATGAAGGTGTTGGAACCGTTGTTCAGATTGGAGACGGTGCAGATATACACGGCTTCGCGATTGGGGATCGAGTCGGAGTTAAATGGCTGAGAGATATCTGTGGTAGTTGTGGTATGTGACTTCATCTTCCTTTACTTGGTTTAACTGACATGTTTTCAAGTCTACTGCATCGCTAGAGAAGATGGCCTCTGTGCCAAGCAGTCTGTATCGGGCATGTTCAACCCGGGAACATTCCAGCAATACCTCACAGTACCAGCTCGATACCTAACACCTATTCCCGACGGCGTGAGCTCTGAAGTAGCTGCACCGATGTTATGCGCAGGATTAACATCGTACGCAGCGCTGCGCAAAGTGACCGCCAGTCCAGGCGACTGGGTTGTTGTGTCAGGTGCTGGAGGAGGCTTGGGGCATCTTGTCACGCAGATCGCAGCAAGAGCCTTTGGATATCGCGTTATTGGCATCGACCAGACAAGCAAGGAAGACGTGGTGAAGGAGAGTGGAGCAGAGATATTCATTGATGCAGCGACACCCGGTGAAGAATTGGTCTCCAAGGTCAAGAAGCTCGCCGATAACCTAGGCGCCAACGCGGTAGTCGTATGTGCGTCCAGCAACGCAGCGTACTCTCAAGGCCTTGAGCTATTGAGACCCGGGGGAACATTAGTTGGTGTTGGAATGCCCGGGGGTAAACCCGTCGCAATTGCAAGCGCCATGCCTGGGCCCATTGTTCAAAAGCAACTGAAGATTGCTGGGTCGATATTGGGGAATCGCCAGGACGCGATTGATGTGCTGAAATTGGCGGCTAGAGGAGTTATTACTGTGCATTATCAGACGAGGAAGCTGGAGGAGTTGACGGAGGTGTTTAGGGAGATGGAAAGTGGGAGGCTTGCGGGAAGGGCTGTTTTGGATCTGCAGAGCTAATGCATGATCCGTCTGGGAGCGAACTTTATTTCCTGTGGAGTCTTCAGCTGATAGGAAAGCCAGAGAAAGGATCTAAGGCAGAACTCTAGATGAAACCAGCGAGAGACATCTCACAGTAATGGAGTGGTGTTGATACGAGGGGTGTGTGGGGAGAGTACACTGCCCAAATTGTGGGTTGATAGACCTGATAGCCTATTCGTACATCACGCGCCTCACTCGTACACTGCCCAAAGTGCCTTTCCAAGATCGTTGCATCAAGCTGGCTGTGAAGTGTTACGTCCCAATGGAAGTGATTGGATTGCAGATCATAACACAAATAAGCAAGGTTGGACTCAAGATACTATATTAAACCCAGACAAAGGATAAGAAAAGGCACAGGTGCTGATATTCCCCCGTCAAAAGTCTATTCTGCAGCTGAAACCCGGGCAGGATCTACCATATACGAGACAAGATCTATTATAAGCGAGGACGCTCTGCCGTGAGATGTGCCGACCGCCGGCCGGAAGTACGACAGTACACGGCACTGCCGCTTAGTCACCCGCGCAAACGAAACACTGATCTGCACTTATCTTCCGCTTACCCTTGTTGACGCCGCGCCTCACGATTACGCATTGTGTTTCTTTACATGTCGTATCCAGAGCATGTCAGTGGCTATGATAGGCCAACGGTGAAACGCTTGCTGACGTTGAAGCGTTTAAAATTAGGAAACGCTTGTGAGGCGAGGCTGGTACTTACAGTTTGTTGGCACAGAAACTGACTCGGTTTCACTGGGGTTTGGGTCTTTGTTTTGACTCCAGCCCTTTTTGCTGTGATAGGGGGCTGGGTAGAGAGATTCTACTGTCGATGTGTAAGGCGTTGAGAGATAATAAATATTTGGGTTGGCTCTGGCTTTCCATCGAGTTGAGAATTGAATACTAAGCCGTTCTTACATTTACAGAGTCTTTATTAAATCATCATGTCGACTTCCAGTTCACGACCTCCCAGCCCTCCCACGACAGCATGCATCGGTCTATCTGCCACAGCCCTTATTATTTTCACTATCCTGTTATTCCCAGCAGTATATGTGGCGTATAAACACCGAAAAGTTGGCAAGGCGTGGTTCCCCCCCTTCATCATCTTCTTCATCTTTCGGATCACATCGGAGATTTATTACCTCTCCCGGCGCAACGAACCTGATATTCCGACTGCATATGCTATGGTGGCGGCTGCTGCTAGCACCGCTACGTTATCAGTGACCATAATTGGCATAATCTACGAAGCGTATGTGAACTTGTATGCGCCTAGCATTGACCATATCTAATACTAATATTTCACCAGTCTGAACCTCCCACTGTTCCCGTACAAACGCCAAAGAAACCGCATAGCGCTCATCGCGATGAACGTAATCTACAACATCGGCACCATCCTATCAGCATATGGTGGAATGAGAGATACAACGATGCCAGACAACATCAAGAACGGGGCCGCCGACAAGGCCGGAAACATCATCATGTTCCTTGTGATGATCGGCACTCTGGTCTGGCTATATCCTGCTGGCAAGCACATCTACTATGCTCGACAAGATATAAGCTATCGCTCTGCTGAAGTGCTAATGATGGCTGCTGCACCTGCGACAGTCCTTCAGTTGATCCGCATGAATTATGATCTCATTTACTCATTTACACAAATCGCAATGTTGCATCCTACCACGGGCAGCTTTGCCATCAGATTTGTCACTTTCTCCCTGCAGCTGGCCATAGTTGGAATGGTGATTGTTGCTGGCTGGTTTAGCAAAGATGCTGCAACCATTCGCGCTAGGGTTCTTAAAACAGATAGCACGTCCGAGTTAGTTTGAGTTTTCCACTTCATGCGGAATATCATGGTCTAGAGAGTGACACGCCTGGCTAAGGAGCTGGCTCCAGCCAGGGCAGAGGGGTCTACTTTATCATAGAGGATAAATGAGATGAAACTTCAATTAAGTAACGAATTGCCATATCGCATCGTGGAACGTCTTTTTGATACTGGCGCGGACCCCAACGCGCAAGATGAGGCGGAAAGTGGTCATGAAGATGTTGTGAAGTAGCTACTGGAGCGAGGGGCAGGTCCCTACGCGGATGATCGTGTTATTCTCTCTGCGCTGCGTGGGCGCGGACCCGACGATATCAAGGATAGCGATGCATCAATAGAATTGCTTATCAGGCACGGCGTGGACGTGTTCATGGATAGCTGGTCGGATGAACGGCCTCTTGTCATCGCATCAAGGCAGGGCCGAGACTTTACTGTCGAGATGTTTCTGGAGGCCACCTACTCGTCAGAGAGTGTTTGGCAAGAGCACATATGGGATGCCATCACGGTTACTGCTGAGGAAGACCATGAAACAATTCTGGCGAGCTTGATAATGAACGAGACAGAGAAACAGACTAAGTGGAAATGGGTACAAGAGTCTCAATTTGGTGACTCGTTGGAGCTACTGGACCTTACTTTAAGTCTAACGCGATAAGTGAGAAAGATAGCAAAGAGTTTAATTAGGAGATAATTTACTAATAAAATAGAAGCCTTTTATATTTAAAACCTTTATAGCTTAATAAAGCTTTATTTAACTAAAAACCTAGTCCTAAATATAACTAAATCTCTAATAAACTTTTTTACTTAATACTACTAGCCTATTTAACTTTTTATTTTTATAACTCTTTAAATAGTATAATATAGTTAATAAGTAAGTAGGTTAAATAAGTAAGTAAGTTACTTTCCTTAACGTTTTAAACCTATAGCTTAAAAGCTTAAGCTATAAGTTTAAAATACTAGCTTTTACTTACTAAACTCCTTTTTAAATAACTTAAAAACTACTTAATAAGTTCTTATATTATAACTGCCTTTACTATATAGTTATACTATAATATTAAATACCTAGTCTAATTAACCTTCTTTAACTATTATTTTATAATAATTTTACTATTACTTATATATTAATATCTATTTAACTAATTAATTACTTATAATATATTTTATATAGTTATTACCTTTCCTTTTTATAGTTTAGTTTTTTTTACTTTATAATACTAACTTAATATTTTATTTATATCTTAAAGATTATAAAGCTTAGCCCTTAATAAGATAGCCTTATATATAACTGCCTTTATTGCCTTAATAGTTAACTTTAAAGCTTTAATAATAGACTTTAAAAAGCTATTATAATATTTTTTAATTTATTTTTTAAGGTATTTAGACTAAAATTAGGTCTTTATTACTATCTTTAGGGTTTTTAAAGCCTATAGTATTAATAATTAAGTAGCCTTTTTAAAAAGTATTAAAGTATATAGCTATAAGTTATATTAAGCTTTAAGATTATAATTTTTAAATTAAAAAAAGTAAGCTTAGCTTCTTTAAAACCTCTTTAAATATTACTTTTTATAAAAATAGCTTAAAAAGTAATATAAAAAGCTAAAAAGAACTTAATTTTAAAAATATAAGTTATAAAGTATTTAATTAGATAATATAGTTAATAAGCAAGTGGGTTAGATAAGCAAGTAAGTTAGCGCACTGTATAGCTAAAAATAGCCTACCCTATAGTACCTAGCTATATTAAATAAATTAGCTAAAAATCTAGATAAAATAGCTTTATATATAAATA
Organism: Fusarium sororula; assembly: GCA_017579625.1. Taxonomy (NCBI): domain Eukaryota; kingdom Fungi; phylum Ascomycota; class Sordariomycetes; order Hypocreales; family Nectriaceae; genus Fusarium; species Fusarium sororula. The sequence continues at coordinate 808,571 of JACWFA010000020.1, forward strand.
GCTATAAGTTATATAAAAGTGTTTTTTTTATATTTTTAGCTATTTTGTTTTATTTAGTAAATCTTATTTATATAGTATAAATAAGCTTATTTATATACTAGCTATAAATAAATTAGCTAGAATTATTTTATTAATATTTCAGCTTTATTATATAGTTAAATATATAACTTTAAAATTTTAACTATTTTAGGCTTAGCTTGGATTTTATATTAGCTTTTAAAAGTTAGCTTTTAAGGTATAAATTAAGCTAACTTACTTACTTATCTAACCCACTTGCTTATTAACTATATTACTTTATTTCTTAATTATAAGCCTTTTTTAGTACTATAAAGTACTTAATATTAAGAGGCTAAAGTAAGTAAAATATATATATAAGTAGTTATATAAAGTAATTATAATAATCTTATAATTTTAATAATATCTTTTAAACTTAATAAAGTAATAACTTTTATAATTATTAAGGATTAAAAGGTAATACTAAGTATTTAATTATTTAGCTATAAACTAATTAAAGTACTTTAGCTACTTAAGACCTAATTTATTATTTATTTACCTATTTTAGCTTATTATAATAACCTAATTAGGTAAAAGGTTACTTTTTTAGTACTAATTAGTAAGGTAATACTAGCCTAAACTAATAATAAATAGTAGGATTAATTAACCTTTTATATTAATTATTATAATTATAGTAATCTATTTCTAATTTCTAAGCTATATTAACTTTAGTTTTTGTTGCCTTTTTAAGCCTATTATTACTATTCTAGCTATAATAAAACTTATTATAAAGCCAGTCTTATTAAAGTTTTAAATATTACTTAATTAAATACTATACTTTATAATTATATTTTATATAACTAAGCTTAAACTAGCTATAAATAATAATTAAATTTTTATATTTAGCTTTTTAATAATTATAACTACTTTTAAAATAAATATATTTTTAGCTTTAATTATTACTTTATAAAGTTATAAGCCTAGCGCTTATTAGTAGGTAATATATTATAGTTAGCTAGTAAAGAATTAGCTATTTTTTCTATAAAATATAATTATAAAGGAAATTCTTATAAATTTAAATTAAGGATAAATTAGACTATTATTTATTTTTTTAAATTAAATAGTTTTTATAAATTTAAGATATAATTATATTATAATTAAATACTATAGTAATGGTAATATAAGGTCTTAAAGGGCACCTTATAGTTAGTTATAGTCTATTATAAACTTAGTTTTAGGTTATTTTAAAAAGCCTAAAAGGCAAGAAGGATTCTAGCTTTATTTAAAGGCTATAATATATTAAGTAGTTAAAAATTAACTAATTAGATAGAAATGTTATAAGGTAAGGATTTTTTAACTTACTTACTTATCTAACCTACTTACTTATTAACTATATTAGTTATTACTAGCTACTTAACTTATTATTAAAAATAATAAGTAGTTATTTATCTTTACTTATAAGTTTACTATATTATATATCTAAGCCTTATTTTATATTACTTTAGTAATTATTACTATCTTATTATTTAGTAATAAATTTTTTACTTACTAAAAAACTAACTTTTTATATTTTCAATTACTATAAAAATATATAGTTAACTATAAGTATTATATATAAAGTAAATAAGACTTATAAAGATAATATCTTTTATATTACTTTTTTAAATATTTTTATAAAGTCTTTTATAGCTAACTAGTTATCTTTATAGCTAATATTAAGCTATAGCTATATAGGCAGGTTAGTAATATTATATAATATAAAATATATTAAAAAGTAAAAAAGTAATAAGTTATAAGTTATTAGCTAATTAGTTATTATATAGTCTTAGTAAAGGTTATAGTAAAAGTTATCTTAAAGGTATTATTTTAAATTAATAAACTTACTTTTATTAAGTATTTTACCTTATATATATTTTATATACTTTAAGCCTAATTATTTTTATAAAAAAGTAATAATACTTATTTATATACTTTTAAAGTTAGTTATTAAAATATTAACTTTTTAGCTAAAATTAAGATCCTAGGTAATAATAAAGGTAATAAGTATTTTACCTAACTATATATATTTATTAGTATTCTTTACCTTTATATGCTAGAGGCTAAAGCCTCTTTAAACTACCTATAACCTTACTTCCGAGATAGAAGCCATAAGATAAATGATTTTGGGGTGTCTTGTATAAGAGTATATTTATGTGCTGAAAGTTACTGAAGCCGCTGCAGAGTTGATCCTTATAGCGCTTAACTACTGGGTGCAGGGGGCTCTTCTCAGGATTTAGTGAAAGATAGTAAATGGCGTGCAATTGCCGCTGTTTTATGCCGAGCTCATGCTTCCCCGCGTTCTTGGCCATTCCCAAATCGATAAGCTATTGCTTGCGGCATCTCTAGTGAATAGAGGCCCAGCTGGTGGAATAGGCCAGGTGCGGGGAAGGAGAGCCCTGGCCAGTTGATAGGGGGCTCAATTAAGCCTAACCGACTAGCCAATACACGATGCAGTTCAGTTCGTCACCCCCGCAAACTCGTGGCGATCTAGAGTCTGGGGTAGTGGAGACCTCAGCGAACCTCGTCTATCCTAAATCGCGACAGTTCTCAACAGCATCTACCTTTGCTGAGCGTCCTGTAGCCAGGCCACGGTGCCGCAACACATCATGTCGACACGAAGCTCGAAAGTCACCAAGAAATCGAGGGTGAGTCGGACGGCCATCAGCTGTGATCGCTGCAAGTCAAGAAAGACAAAAGTAAGCGCTGCCAAGCCCATCACAATCTACGTCTTACTAACCCTTTCTCCAAGTGCAACAAGCCTGGTATGTCGACTGCAACGGTAAGATGAGACAAGACTGACGCTGAGTGAAGATGCCGACGGCCCATGTGACTACTGCCGCAGCATCGATGAGGTCTGCTCAGTGGACATGGAGAAACGGCGGCAAAAGCCCTTCTACTTCGTCTCTGAAGAGGAATACCGTCTATTACGAGAACTTTGCAATAACTGTTTTCCGGATGAGGAGTTGACGATACCGAATCTGCGACGATTAATTGACGAGAACAAAAGGCCGGCGTTCAAGACACAGACAGATATCGCAACGCCTACGATGTCTCTGATTGAAGTATCGGCAGAAGCACCTCTCGTAGATTGTGGAGATGAGACCATAGATCAAGGAGTGGGTTTACTTCAGGACGTAGAAGAGACTCAAGCCGAGGAAGAGGAAATACTGCTACCAGAGATCGTCAATCTACACCATGACCTGGACTGTCTGCTTGCCGACGCTCACGGGGAGTATCGTAAGTGCCTTTCCTACACACAACCCGTGCCCAATATTAACACTTGCAGGCTACATGGGAGCAGAGTCAGGCGCAAGCTTCAACAGCGCCGTAAGGTCATGGATGCTCAGAATGGGTGCTGGGACGAGAAGCAAAGAGAAGGACAAGGATAAGATACCTGGAATGCTCAAAGTTAGTCCGCCATCGGTGAAGTCTCCTTTGACAGACGCTGCATCTTCACCAGGAAATCCATGCCAGTTCCCATCGCAGGATCTACTGTCCACTTGTGCAGCTCGTTTCTTTGAGCAGGTACACTGTCTGTACTGGATATACTCTGCCGAATCATTTTATACTCGACTTGAGACCACGTACTCAAGCGACACTGGACAGCTCACAGCGTCATGGCTTTGTTCACTTCATGGGATAGTGGCGTTATGCGCTTCGTGTGAGCCGTCGCCTAATGGGTTGGTCAATGGACAGAGAGCCCATGACTCGCTAGAGATGGCCAAGTCTCTGGTCACGAGGGTATGCGATGAGGCTGATCTGGATAGTATACGAGCTTTGATAGTGCTGGTGAGTACAAACGCATGCCTTGACAGATCGAAGCTGACAAAAAGTCTCTTAGTCCTTGGCATTCCAGTCCAATGGCTTCACCAACTCTGCATACCTTTACATCGGTCTCGCAGTTCGCATCGCCTTCTCCCTCGGTCTTCATCTCGACAAGTACTCCACCAAGAGCGGAGTAGTAAGTCAAGCACATGCAAGACGTCTTTGGTGGACCCTGTATCTTGTTGATCAAGATCTTTCTCTCGCTCTGGGAAAGCCAAGTATGAATAGTCCACCCAACGAGACTTCTTGGAAACCGCCTCTACCGTCAGAATTCGTACGTACTTGGTATAAGCAAACCATTGAGCTATCTCTAATGCGCCATCAGGTCGTCAGTCCAGGCTCTCATACTCCAAACGGGTATCTCGAGCAGTGTATACGTCTTGCTCAGATAACGCAGAGCATACGGCAGAACCTCTACGACGGGCCTGTCCATGGCGGGCAAAAGTTATCCAAGACTCACTTTAATAATGCCGTGACCTCTCTAAAAGACTGGTTAGACCACGTACCGCCGCATCTTCATCTATCACCCTCCGTGTCACTGTCTTACAGACGGTCCATATCGCTTCTACACCTTCGCTACTGGAGTACCATGATGCTCGTCACCAAGCCCTTCCTTCTTTGCAATCTGCTACAAGGCATTGAGCATGTTGAGGCTGTCAAGCAACCGATATTCGCTAACCTTGCTAAGACCTGCGTGTCTGCTGCCGAGTCATCATTTGAGATCCTGGAAAGCATGGTCCTCCATAAAGTAGCTTCTAGTCTGGTCATGGCCGATTATCTCTTCGCTTTACAAGCACTTCAAGTCATTGTTGCTGCTTGCGGATTATATCATATGGACGGACACCAAGCTCGAGCAAAGCAGTGTTTGAGAATCCTTCTAGCTATCAGCGTATCAGGGTACCCAAAGCATCTTATTCCGGAAACATTATTCCAGTTGCAACAATGTGGACTTGCCGAAGGTGTCGAAGATACATCAAATATCACTCTACAACCTTCCGAACCTCTAGGATATCCCCAGATAGTGACTGAACCTCTGCAGCGGTACGTGATAACTAAAAGTTCCATCGTGCTTTACTAATGGGTGCATAGGATTTCCCTTGACCATAGCACGGATCAACTAGCGATGACGTGGTTGAACGAGCTCGACATGGCAGATATAGTGATCGACAATGGATTCCTGGATAATCTGATGGACATCTCCTCAATCTTCCCTTTTGGGCCATCATAACGATGATCATACTTGGCCAACAGTGCTCCAAGAATAGCTCCGTACTATCACTACCTATGTCTGCTGTAGACCTTATAATAAAACCCCACAATCTTGACAAATTAACGGTTCTGTGTATTGGGGTTCTCTAGAATCTATGTCTGGAACAAAGTCAAAGTGTTAAACTATTGGCTAAACAGTTGTTAAGGTTCATGGCTTTCAAGGCTCCTTCTTTCTCACTTACTAGGCTAGAGTCAAACTACTAGGCAAGTAGTGGCGAGAAATTACCAGTTCCGATTGTTAACCATTTATTTATGGTGGTATATTATGAGATTTAGTCTAGGGTTCTCCCTGCTAGCCCCTGGCTTCCACGAGCGTTTGAGAGTGGACGGGACCGGGACCCGAGGGGGCCGACTTACCTAGCCCCGTGTCGATCCGCGGAGGGCCGAGCTATGCGTTCAGTTCCGGCCATATTGTTATTTATCAGTACTCTTCACCAATCTGTAATTCACTTTCCATCTATGAAAATATCCAGTTTGGAACAACGGTAATAGAAACTTTCAAAATGCTAGACCAAGATACATTTATTGGCCAGGTATGTACTCACTGTTAACGACTGGTGGAAGTGAGCCGGCTAAATCTTTAATAGACGGTATGTATCGCAGGCGGATCTCGAGGTCTAGGCCGAATCATGGCTATAGAGCTTGCGAAACAAGGTATGAGTTTCCGAGTACCACAAGCCCAGTAGTCGGTTTGGTCTGACAGTGATGCTGCCAGGGGCCAGCGTCATCATTCTTGCTCGGAACCCGAAGGCCCTCCAGGAGGCCAAGGGAGAAATCATGGCCGCCCGTTTATCAGAGGAGCAGACTGTTCACACTATCTCTGTGGATCTTGGCGATCACGCTGCGGTAAGGAAGACAAGAGCATCTATAAATGGCTGGTAGCCTAAGCTAATCAATCACATAGCTGAGAAACGCCATGTCTGAACACAATGCAACGCCAGATACGCTGATCTGCAGCGTCGGTGGCACTACTCCCGACCAGATAGGTTTCCTTGTTGAACTGGCACCGGAATCACTCGCGACTTGCTTTTCATCTAATTACCATGCTTCCCTCTTCATCACACAGTGGTGTGTGCAGCGTTGGGTTCAACAGCCGGATCCAAGTCGCACCAGACGCTTGGTCTATATCGCTTCCGCCGCTGCTTTTGTCGCTCTCCCAGGCTACATCGCTTATACACCGCCAAAGACTGCTCTGAGAGCATTAGCAGACACACTCCGCCAAGAGCTACTCCTATACGGTGACGAGAGTATGTATCGTGTGCATATTGCCTTTCCGGGGGCTTTCGTCACGGATTCATTCATCCAGGAGCAGGCGACGAAACCAGAGCTTCTCAAGAAGATGGAGGGGTCAAACTACTCGGACATGGAGAAACTGCTCAAGAACGTACAGAGTGCCGAAGACATAGCGGCAAGGATCTTCAGAGCTATCAGGAAGGGACAGTACATGATCACAACGGACCTGACAACTGACCTGACATTAAACAACATGCGAGGCCCAAGCCCCCGCGATAGCACTCTTTACGATGTGTTCATGTCGTTTGTGGGCTCTCTTGCTTTTCCCTTTGTACGTCGGCGATTCGATAGAATGACCGTTCAGTACGGTCTTGAGAAGTCGCTACGAAAATAGCTCTAGGAATAACAGGTAGAATACAAGGCCATTTTGAAAATATAAACCTTCAAGGCTATACTGTCCCCCAGTACTATTGATTATACTATCACTGCCTATACCTACCGTAGACCTTACAGTGAAACTCCCTAATCTTGACAAACCAAACATTCTCCGTAACGTATTCGGGCTCTCCAGACTCTGTGTCTGGAGCAAAGTCAAAGTGTCGAACTATCTGCGGAATAGCTTTTGCAAGCTCCATGAGGCTGATGTTCTTGCCCAGACAGGTTCGAGAGCCTTGGCCGAACTGTTGATGGGAGAGATTAGTCTGGGATGCCGAGGAGTCTTTGGAATTACCTACGGTCATAAAATAGGCTTCCCGTTCTTTGACCAGTTCTGGATAGTCCAGCCACCTTTCGGGTCGGAATACGTGGGCATCATGACCAAATACCTTGGTGTTGGCGTGGGCTACCCAGGCATTGATACCAACGACAGTCTACCAAAGTCAGTTCATGCCTCCAACTGCTCTCGAATACAGTCGTACGTACCCCTGCAGGGAAGTATTGTCCTGCCAAAGTCGCACCATCTGATGGAACGACGCGGCCTAGGCTGAGACCAGTGGCAGGATGCATTCGTAGACCTTCTTTAATCACAGCTTGCAGGTAGGGGAGCCTGTTTGCTTCAGCGAATGTCATTGGGTCCGAAACTGTGCCTTGACTCTCATGTTCTTTGATCTCGGCACGTAGTCGTGCAAGAACTCTGGGGTGCTTGATCAAGTTGAAGATGATGGAGGTCAAGCTGATTGATGTGGTGTCAGAGCCAGCGCCAATATTCATGTTGCACACAGAACTGATGTCAGCGTTGGTGATCTTCTCCGGATCCAGGGCTTGGAGGCGTAGGAACTTGGTGACAAAGTCCTCTGCCGCATTGGGATCAGTGACTTCACCTGTCTTGATCGTCTCGCGCTTGTCCTCGAGTTGAGCATTGGCGAATTCTCTGACATGAGTCAGGCCTGATGCAGTTTTTGAACGCATTTGTCGACGGAAGAGAGTCTTGTGCCACTCTGGGAACACGCCGACGTTGGCACAGTAAACCAGGTACTGGCTCAGAGACGACATGATGCCTTGTATATCCTCGCCTGAGTCTAAGAAGCCGAATCGTTTCCCAACCTACCAGACTTAGTCAATTGTATCTTAACTTCTAATTGTTATTTATCTCACCGTCATCATGCCTATCACGTCAAAGGCATAGCACTGCATCCAGTGGGATATCTCCACGGAGGTACCAGACCGAGCAAACTCTTCTAATCTGTCCCGAAGAACAGCGGAGCATTTATCGATGAAAGGTTCTAGTTGGACAAGGTTGGTCATCGAGTAAGCTGCCGCGACCTTTCGTCTTGCTTGCGCGTGGATATGCGGATTCGGCTCGGCGAAGATGTTGGGGAGTGGACTGATGGGGTTGCCGCTGGCATAATACCAGGGAGACTACTCAAGTTTGTCAGCTGTGCTTCTGATGGTATCATGTAAGTGCTTGGAGGACCTTTGTGAAGCCTCGACCACTGCCATAGATGATCTTGGCTGCTGCAGGATCGTCGATGCTGTACTCGTTGGGTGCTATGCGGACAACGGGCCCTGGTCTAACCGTCAGATTGAGTTGACATGTCCAATGAATGAACTGACCATATTTTCTATGGAGCTCGATACTTGTCTTGGGGTATGTCCCAAAGTAAACTTGCTTCAGTAGCCATAGCCTTGTAAATCGTGCAAGAAATGGTCCAGGCACTCGTCTCAAGGGGGAACGAGTGAGTTTGACAAGGGTCAAAGTGAACCATGCCAGAGTCACACAAAAGGCTAGCAAAACATATAGTGACACTGACTTCATGTTTGAAATTGTGACTGATTGATGGATTATTCTCTATTGCATAAGTTATTGGGACAATACGATATGACCATAGAGATTTAACCCTCTCTTGTGTTTTACCATATTCCATCCGAGCGGCAATGGCACTACCACAAAATTGTAACATTAGCCGATCGACTTTGATGTATCATGCGGGGGCTCCCTGCCGATCGAAGTCCTGGGCCTTGTCTCGTTCCTTTTCCCCGCCTTATCTACCCTCCCCTAACGAAATGATGTGGCTGGCTGTTGTACCTCGGAGCCATAACTCCGATGACTACGAAGCCGAGATCACGAGGCCCAGCCCCTCTTTCGTTTTCGGAGTGTAGATGCCCGGATATCGCTCTGTTTATCACTATGCAGCCACCAAATACTCGCTTCGGCAGCGAATGCAACGAATATGCAACGGCAATAAGATCTTTCAAGACGATAAACCTGTCTTCTCCTATTGATCCGATGAGTTAGACAAGTAGAATCACATGTAAAGCAAAACAGCCAAACCCATGTACTTTTGCTCGAGAGCGGGATGACTATGAACTCTTTTTCACCTGTAAACTCTACGATTGCTGAATGGGCTTGCTCATTGCATGTGGCTGTACAAAGTTTGCCAATGAAGCGTAATATTGTCTACTACTATAGCCACATATACATAATACATGCCTATCAAACAGTCCAGTCATCAATCACTCTCGCAGGCGGCGCACTACTCGCCGGCTCCCTCCACTTAGGCGCCTGCAAATCCTCATCCGCCACCTGCCTCCCCGTAACAGGATGCACATAATGAAACGGCACAACCCTCGTATCAGGCCACAAATCACCCCCCTCCCAGAGCTCATCCGGTCCCTGCGGATTCGCCGGATACGTCTCCTTAAACAAGGGCACAAACTTATCCGCATCCTGCCAGCCCTTCTCAACACTCCCATGCCAGAAGGGATGATACCGCAGCCGGAAGATCTTCCACACCCCGTCCTCTTTGATGTACTCGTTCTCGTAGACGCCGCCCTCCCACCATTGGCGCTGGCCGCCTGGGTATTCGGGGGATAGGGTCTTGTGGGTGCCGGCGCTCATGAGGGTTCTGCCGCGGTATTTGGCGGTGTTTGTGCCGGGCTGGAAGTCGACGACGTCTTGGCCGATGAAGTGGTCCAGAAGCCAGCCGTGGATGGGGCCGTTGCGGCCGCCGACAAAGTAATTGGACCATCTGTCGATGAAGAGCCGACGGATGGAGTCTTTGCCTCTGAAGCGGCCATTCAGAAACTGCACGTATGCATCTGGTGAGTCTGAGAACAGATCCACCACCTTGTCGTGTTAGTAATGTGCTTGCTGGGGTAACATTGGTTCGGAGGTGGTGCGTACCTCTTTGTAAAGACACTTGTCAAGGTAATATCCGTAGATGTGCTGCAGCTTTCGCACATCAGCCTCAGCTGTACAGAAATGAAATCAGTAAAAGCAATAAGCTGGCTAAGACAATGATTACCTGTGAGCTTTTCAATTTTGGCCTCCATGGCCTGAAGCTGCTTCATGACACTTTCGGTATCCATGCTGCCAGTCATTTCGCTACTTTAGCAACGCGTCAGGTGAAATTGCAGAAGAACAAGGAACTCGATGTACAGTAAACAATAGCACTCTACTGATCGGTACCTGCTGAAGCCCATTGGATCTCCGCGTTGTCTTATACCTGTAGACTAGCTATATCGGGAGTGGCTGTCAGCCTCCACTGAGGGGAGGAGATTATCGGCTTCGACAGTTCGGCTGTTGTGTTCTGTCGGATGCATACCGCCGATGGCACCAAATTCACCACCAACCCTTGTAAAGCTGGGGGATGCAACTCTAAAGCCAAGCCATAATTTGTTATCGCGCCGAGTGCTAGATCGCGGGGTAAGGATCTGGGGAAGCGCGTCTAGCAGGGCCCAGAACGTGCAGCTTTGGTGATAAAAGGATATATCGCTGATCCTTCCTCTCCACTTCGGATGCAAGGACAATCACATAGATACAAAGTGTTCTGTTTTATCCAACATCAACTTCAATTCTTTGACTGACAAACGCGTCAACATGGAGGCACAACAGGCCTCAGCCAGGGTTCAGCTCAATTCGCTATGGAGCGAGAAGCGACTGATCGCCATTTGCTTCTTTATCGCCTTGGCTCAGTTCCAGTATGGATTCGATTCAGCTGCTGTTTCTGGCTTCCAGTCCATGCCAGGCTTTCTCATTGTCTTTGGTTATGTTGATGTAAGTATTCTACAGCCATGTCCCCTGCATGGATGAACTGACCGAATCTCTGGACAGCCCACGAACCCAATCGGCTACAACATCACCACCAAAGTCCAGACCCTTCTACAGAGTCTCATCAGTCTCGGCGCCCTCGCAGCATGCATCCTCATCTTCAACTTTGGTCGTTTCATCAGCCCTCGAGTCGGCCTCTGGATCGCTTCGCTTTTCGGCGTAGTCTCAGTCGCTGCACAAATGGGAAGCACGCATCTTGCCGCGTTATACTTTGGTCGTGTCATGCTTGGATTCTCCAACGGCTTCTACAGCACCTTTTCGGCGATCTATATCGGAGAGTCGACGCCGGCGTATCTTCGAGGTGCGGCTATTGGCCTCGTCGTCCTGCAGATCAATATCGGTGCTCTTGTGGGTATTGCTGTCGACAACGGAACACAGGGCATGCTCAGTCGCCTGTCATACCAGATACCCCTTGCCGTCATGTTTGTCGTTCCAGTCATGATGTCCGTAGGACTGATATTCCTACCAGAGACTCCTCGCTATTATATCTCCAAGGGTCAGGACGATAAGGCCGAGGCCGCGATTCGAAAGCTACGGGGTATAACAGACGATGAAAGAATCCGGGAAGACATCATGATTATGAAGAATGCTTGGCTGGAAGAGACTGAGATGCGTTCTACTACTCGACTGCTTGACGCTTTCCGTGGTACAGACTTGCGACGCACTCTCCTCTGCATTGCGACAGCTGTTGGCCAGGCCAGCACTGGTATCTACTTCATCTCAGCCTTTTCGGTCTTCTTCTTTGTTCAGGCTCGAATTGGTTCGCCCTTCAAGTGGGTCATGGTATCTCTCGCCATCGCCCTCACGGGAAATATGCTCTCTTTCCCCGCTATTCGCTTCTTCAACCGCCGACATCTCCTCCTTGGCACATCTCTCCTCAACGCAGGTCTGATGCTGGGTATGGCGGTTGCCTACACGGTCTCTCCCGTTGGGTCTCCTACTGCTGGTAAGGTCCTTGTTGGGTTGAGCATCGTCTTTACCTGGATATATGGTATCGGACAAGGCCCTGTACTATGGGCCCTGCAGACTGAAATTCCTTCTCAGCGACTGCGTGCTCAGACAGTTGGCTTCTCCCAAGGTACAAGCTTCTTGGCTTCTTGGTTATGCTCGTATTGTACGCCGTACTTTATCAACCCCGAGTCACTCAACTGGGGCCCCAAATATTGCTACATCTGGGCGGGCAGTAACTTTATCCTGGCTGTCTTTACATACTTCTTCATTCCAGAAACCAAGGGCCGAAGCTTGGAGCAGCTGGATGAGTTGTTTGAGAAGAGGATATCGGCATGGAAGTTCAAGCGATATGTCACGGATCTACAGCAGGCTGACACAGATAATTATGTGGGCCGAATGGATGCGAACGAGAAGGCGGGGGTAGTTCAGGTTGAACATAAGGAGAACTGAATGGGTTCTCCGGAGGTATTCACACTTTTAAATAGATCTTGTAATATCAGCTTCTAATACTTCTATCAACTCTTTAGAATGTTATGAAATTCAAGACGTACTATGTCCTTTTGAATAAAAGTTAAAGCTACTCTTTAAACTTTTTCTATACCTTGTCCCTCTTTATTCTTACTTGGAAAGAGGGTTCGTCTATAACCACATTGATGGGTAGTTGTTGAGATTTTCCACTCATGAACTAGAGGCTTCAACTTGTCAATACCCGAAGACACCCTTTCCCATAGTCGTAGCAGACAGGTTGTAGGTACTTTTTACAGTTCTTACCTAAGTATTAATTCACTTATGGGCTGACTGATTATTGGGGATAGCTATGGCAAGCACAGTGGAAGGGGTATATAAGAAAGGGTCAAGAGAGCCTTAATTCTAGTCCAAACAGGGAATAAGAAAGCTCCTTAAATACCAATCAAGCATTGACTCAATGATAACGAACCTGTGGGGAAGCTCATGACAGCGTCAAGAGTAACAAAGAAATAGATCTTAACACAGCCAATCCCAAACCTTACCCCAGATTATTGTTGGCTTCCTCTCTTCCCAGGTGATAGCATCAATAGCAGCCTTATCGCGATACAAATCAGCCATAGCAGATGGCACCCAATTAGTTTTTTTGAAGAACTTCCAAAAGCAAAAGAGAATCGCTATAAGCGGGATACCGATATAGGTGGTGACGAAGCTGTTAGCGTCCCAAGGGGTGAATGTCCAGAACCCACTGAAAATAATGATAATACCGAAATAAAACATAGAAAACCATGCCAGATATGGTTGAAATGGTGCCTTAAAGATAAGTGATGACCTATCTATACCTTGTGCTTTTAAGGCACTATGAAATCTGATATAGATAAGACAGATAGCGAACCAGGTAAAGAGTGATGACAGTGTAGCAAGGTTTTGAAACCAAGTGAATGCTACGCTGCTACTAGCAGAGCATGAGAGGTACGAGAGCAAAGAAATGGCAGTAACTAGTAGTACAGCTACCCATGGCGTTCCACTAATGAATGATCAGTCTGTATCCAGTGTTCAACGAGAGAGGCTCAATCACCTTTTGTTGCATTTTTGAAAAATCTTGGGGGCTTGTCCGTTCTTGGACAAAGCAAAGAGATATCGACTTCCGTTGAAGGTCATGGCGTTGGCGGCGGAACTGGCAGAACTCAGGATCACACCATTGATAATAGATGGCAAGACCTTGATCTTGGCATGCGTGATAGCAATAACCCATGGTGAGGCTGCCGCACCCTTGGAACCGTTTGCCTGAGCACTCAGTAGCTTCTCGTCGTTGGAAGGAACCAAGACACCAACGGCTAGAGCGCCTAGAACATAGAAGAACAGGATTCTCCAAAAGACTCGACGGACAGCTTTGGGAATGTTCCTTCGTGGATTCTTGGCCTCACCCCCAGCCACGGCGACAGTTTCGATGCCACCAAAGGAAAAGGCTGCATTAACCAGAGTCGAAAAGAAGCCTAGGAAACGACCGAGATCACCGGTTGCCACATACTCTTTCATCGCTCCGGGATTCTTCCAGTAGCGGAACCCGATAGGGCCTTGCCCTGTTGCGCCTACATCGATAAGGAAGGCTAATAAGATGAGACCGATGATGGCAATGACTTTGATGCCGGCAAAATAAAATTCGACTTCTCCGTAGACTGAGACAGCAAAAAGGTTAATACAGGCCACCAAGACGATGAGGATGGTTATCCAGACTGCGACATTGACGCCTTGGGCTCCCTCCCAGTATTGTATAACGACAGATACAGCGGCGATCTCTGCGCAGAGAGTTATGACACAATAATACCAGCTCTGCAGGTTAAGCATAGGTTAGCTCAACCAACAATTACCTGAACTCAGAGAAACTTACATTCCAACCAATGGCAAACCCCAACGCAGGGTCCACCCAGCGATCTGCGAACTGAGGGATTGCTCCTGGGAGGGGGAGCCAAGTACACATTTCACCCAAGCTCTGCATCTGCAACGAGTCAGGAGATGTCAGACGTAGATATTTCACGTGTGCAAGCATGTAGACGTACCATGCAAAAGATAGCTGCGCCTGAAATACTGTAACCCAGTAGAAGACTAAGTGGACCAGCTTGAGTCAAGGCACGGCCAATTCCAAGGAAAAGGCCAGTACCGATGGCACCTCCAAGAGCAATGAATTGAATGTGCCGACTTTCGAGCCTGTATTGGTCAGTAAGAGTCGTAAACGGCGATCATGAACGGGTGAGGCAAACTTTCTTTCCAGCTCATGATATTCCGTGGACGAGCCATGTTCTAGAGCTGGTTCGGCCTCGAAGGTCTCTAGCTTCTGAGATGATTTATCCATAATAAAATATATCTAAAGTGTTTGCGTTTTTGTTTGTTTGTGTGATGGCTCATGTATTGGCAACATTGTCACTTTAAATAATGCAATGGGACATGTTGCAATATCCTCACACGGATGGAATCATGGTTAGCACCGATACATACCGATAAGATCAGTTGATACGCTTGGTGCGACCATGATAGGGACGCGAATAAGCTTTCCGCGGGAAACTAAATCTGCTGATTCTCGTTGCCCGAAAGCCGTAGTCATGGTCTAGACCACGCCACTCCAGGTTCGGTCTCAGCTAATCTTGCATGGACCTCGGAATAGTTGTCGAACGGATGGGGTGCCGAAGGCTGTAGAAAAGTGTGGTGAATCTGGAAACTACATGAGTGTGTTGTGAGATGAGCGTCTAGACGAAATCAAACTTGAATAAATTGGGAGTCAGTATCAGGCAGTCGTTCCATCGCCATGGTTTGTTTCAAGTATCGGGTGTATGTGATAATGGAGCGGTTATGATGTTACCTACTGGAGAAGAAAGTCCTTATGTGAGGGTGCAATACATTTTCTAGCCTTTTAAAATTAATAAAACTTTGTTACTGTCAATTGAAGTCAAGGGTTGAAAGTATTACCGCGTGTACATGGTGAGATACCTCAATTTGCAGTCCAGGGCTACGCAAACCAAACCAAATCTCAAGCAGCTTCCCTTCGCAGAGCACTCCGCCATTCATAACTAGCCCGATCAGAAACATAGTGGTGATTCAAAAGCGAAACTGATGTCTATTCATGCGTCACAAACTCTTAATACTTGTTCTTTTATATCTACTCAGGCAGCAGCTGTCATCTGACCGCGCGAGTCCAACACAGCACCAAAAGACTTGTCCAAAATATCCAAGCCTTGCTCAATCTCCTCAGCTGTAACGGTCACAGCAGGTGCCAGACGGAACACACCGCCCATACCGGGCAAGTTGACAACGTTGCAGGACAGACCCATCTCCATCGCTTTGTCAGAGACGGCCTGGCCCAGATCGGCACCTGGGGCCTTAGTTGTCGGGTCAGAGATGATCTCAATACCCTGCAAGAGGCCTCGGCCTCGGAGATCTCCGATGCACCAGTACTTCTGCTGAAGCTTCTCAAGACCAGCGCGAAGCTGCTGGCCTCGTTCATTGGCTCGCTGGCAGATATTGTCGCGTTCGACAATCTCGAGGACCTTTTCGCCGACGGCGGCGGTCAGAGGATCGTTGAGATGGGTGGTGAGCCACAGGAAACCAGCCTCCTTGCAGCCACGCTCAATCTCGGCTGTTGTGCTGACCGAGGCCAGGGGAAGACCGCAACCTAGCGTCTTGGATAGCGCCAGGATGTCAGGCACTACGCCTTCCTCATGCTCAAAAGCAAACATCTTGCCGGTTCTGCCAACTCCAGTCTGGGCCTCATCCATGATGATCAACATGTCGCGCTTTCTGCACTCGTCTTGCATACGCTTCAAGTAACCCTTGGGCAGATCAAGGATACCGCCGGTGGAGAGGATGGGCTCCATAATGAAGGCTGCAAGGGAACCGACGCTCTGGCGGTCAATGAGGGACCAGCCAAAGTCTAACTCAGTCTCCCAGTCCCAAGAGCCATCGGGCTTTCGGAACGGAGATCGGTAACCATATGGAGCAGGGAAGGCCAGGGATCCTGGCATAGAAGGGCCGCCGCGTTTACGACCTGCAGAGTATGTGGCAGAGCCGGCACCCTGGGTCAGGCCATGGTAACTAGCTGAGAAGGCCACGATCTCGAACTTGCCGGTGTAGCATTTGGCAATCTTGATGGCAGCCTCTGTTGACTCGGAGCCAGTGTTGAGGAAGAATGACTTTTGTAGGGGGCTAGGCAAGAACTTGGCTAGTCTCTCAGCTAGATTGACCACGGGGTGCGTGATCATGTTGCTGAGGAGATGATCCAGCTCCGAGACATAGTGCTTGACCACCTCAACAACTTCTGGATGAGAGTGGCCCAGAAGGGAGCTCATCTGTCCCGAGGTAAAGTCGAGAATTTGTTTGCCATCTGCAGTGTAGAGACGAGTCCCCAGGGCTTTGGTGATGACGACAGGAGAGAATGGAACTCCTGTGGTCATCACATAGCTGTCCGCCTTGGACCAGAACTCTGTGTTGGATGATGCCATGGTTAGAGAGGGATGGAATGAAACTGTTATGGGAGAATGACTGATTGATGATGGGTGCACAGGTCAGGTCAACAAGGCGTATATAAGCGCAGTTAATCTACAGAAAGAATAGAGATCAGCACCTTAGTCCCTCCGAGAATATTTTCACATGTAGAAGGAATTGCCGGGAAATTCATTTGCCAGCCATAGAAGTGTCGCGTGGTGAGATAAGAACGCCGCGGGAAACTTGTCACGGCCAACTTGCTACGGCAAACTTTAGATCATTCCCCGCCCTGTATCGCGTTTAGCTTTGCGGTCAATTACTGCCCCACCAAGATAAGGATGGTGGCCTTTTGCTGGTTGTTTTCTCTCATGGCATATACTTATCCGCGGTGTGCGGAGTATAAGGAAGCGTATTTCTCCTCGGAAAGCTTAAACATGTCTCGTTGATCATGAGGTCTCCTCGCGGGTGACGGATTCCGGTATTGAGTAAACGAAGGTGTTGGGTCAGAACCTCGCTCTATAGTTAAGTACCCGAGGCTGTGCATGGTTGCAGGACGATCTGATCATACCGGGCTGGGTTATCATTGCTATTTTTCTGACTTTGTGGCAAATTATCATCATGTCTGACTGGCATTTCTTTGACAACGCTACAGAATTGGTTGCTTATGCCCTCGACTCTCAGCCTCTGACCAACCCGTCTCTCAAAGTCGACCACGTCAACAAAATTGTGTATCGAAAGAACGTCAATTCAGATCACATCGCCGTCATCTCAGGAGGTGGCTCAGGCCATGAACCTGCATTCACAGGCCTTGTTGGCCAGGGCTTCCTGACGGCATCGGTGGCTGGGACCATCTTTGCGTCTCCATCAACTGAACAGATCCTTCATGCCATCGTCAAATGCAGCGAAAGATCGAAAGGAGTGTTAGCTATTGTGATGAACTACACGGGAGACGTGCTCAACTTTGGTGTTGCTGTCGAAAAGGCACGAACTATGGGCATCGAGGTAGACATGCTAGTCGTCGGAGACGATGTTGGCGTTGGCCGATCGAAAGGAGGCAAGGTCGGGCGGCGAGGCATTGCAGGAACAGTTCTAGTTCAAAAGATTGCCTGCGCTCTCGCTGCCCAAGGAAGAAGCCTTCAAGACATAACAGCTGCAGCTAGGTTAGCCGCTGCGAACACTGCTAGTATCGGAGTCAGTCTTGCTCATGTTCACGTCCCCGGACGATCCGACACTTCAAGCAATACTACCGAGGTCAATAAGGGAGACGCAGAGCTTGGAATGGGAATCCATAATGAAACCGGATCGAGTTTTGAGAAAGCCGATATTGCAGGGCTTGTGAAAAAGATGCTCAAACAGCTACTCGACATTGATGATAAGGATCGAGCATTCCTACAAGTGAACTCCCCGATCGTTCTGATGGTCAACAATCTAGGTGGTGTAAGCGTGCTTGAACTTGACGCCATCGCCACGGTCGTGGGCCGACATTTGGCGTCTGACTACAATATCCGCCCAGTTCGTGTCCTTTCTGGCACCTACATGACGAGCCTCAACGGCATAGGCTTCTCAATCACGCTCCTGAACCTTGCAGCCAGTAGCCGCCATGATTTATTGGAGCTTCTCGACGCACCAGCTCAGGCAGTTGGTTGGAGTGCTCCAATCAGTTCTGAAGCGTGGCGTACGGCTGAGGCTACTGTCCCACATAATCATATGATGGATAAGGAGAAGCCCAGGATGAGAGAAGTGATGCAAACTGAGAATGCTGCTGACGTTGGGACATATGACGCCGTATTGGCCACAAATGCCCTTGTGAGTGGATTGAGGAGGCTCATTGAAGCAGAGGCTGAAATCACACGCTATGATACAATTGTAGGCGATGGTGATTGTGGAATAGGTCTCAAGAGAGGCGCCGAAGGTAAATTGAATTATCCTGAGATAAGTCCTTCCGCTGATTAAGCTTTATAGCTGTCTTGCACCACGTCC
The DNA here is from genome assembly GCA_017579625.1 of Fusarium sororula. NCBI lineage: Eukaryota > Fungi > Ascomycota > Sordariomycetes > Hypocreales > Nectriaceae > Fusarium > Fusarium sororula. Next base: position 827,352 of record JACWFA010000020.1, read on the forward strand.
TGGACCGGCCTCTCGTTGGAAGCGCCGCCGTGGACTTGACTAGCATACTCCCCAAGATCGAAAGTTCGATGGATGGAACTTCTGGGGCTCTCTATGCGATCTTCCTCAACGCCCTTCTACACGCGTTCCAGACCAGGGGGCCGGGAGGGGCGACAACTGAGGTTTGGGCTTTAGTACTTGAGCAGAGTAGCACCATCTTGGCTCGATATACGCCAGCACGTGCCGGCGACCGCACGGTAATTGATGCTCTTGATCCTTTTATTCAGCAACTTGGCCAGACGAAGAGCTTAACACGGGCGGCACAGGCTGCAAGAAAGGGGGCAGAGTCGACTGTCGGTATGCAAGCTAGCTTGGGACGCACTGTATATGTTGGTGGTTCTGGGTTCCAGCAGGTGCCGGATCCTGGGGCTTGGGGCCTGAGTGAGTTTCTTGCTGGGCTTGCAGGTTTAGATACAGACTAATTTATAAATTCTTATACAAGTGTCTTAATGCCTACGCCTTTATATTACTTATAGTACACTCTACCGTAACTTCTAGCTAGATCTTTACTATAACTGCCTGTTATAGAAGTATATAAGTTATTTAAAGATTTAGCATCCAGTTAGAACACAACTATATTTTTTCCCCAAGTTCATACTCGTGAAAGCTCCAAGGGCTCTTTAGCTATGGGAGGACTGCGGCCTCTAAGGTTAAGCTTTAGGTTCTTTATAATTACTAATGCCGCGCATTGCTTCACTAAAGGAAGTCTAACCTATAATGGGTCTAGTGCTACTATGTAACGGGTCGCGTTTCTCAAATGTGCCTGTCTATTTGTTCCGTTTATTCCTATCAGTAGGTCAATTGCCCGCTATATACCTAGCTCTACATCGTAGTCTGGAGCCAAATCTTTTATTTCTTCCGTGCTCAAATTGTAAACCTCCAAGCATCTCATTACTAATTGCAAGATGGCCCTCTGTCTACTGATGAGTGTAGACGCGAGGTGAAGCTTAGCACTTACACAGCCTAAAAACATTTAAATTCTCTTTATAATAGCACTGTGACCTTTTACATAATTTCCATATGAGTTAGTCCTCTTATGGTCTGGCTGCTCACTGGCAATGACTGGGATCTACTAGCTAAGGATTCTCCATTATTTACTACTTTTTCCTTTTTTGGGGCTGCACTATCGATCTTGGCATTGCCACGAGCTGAAAACTATCGAATCTGAAAACAGTTTAATTAAACAAAGTTACAGATTATTATATTTTAACGCCCCTTTTTAAACTTTTCAACTTCATTCTGAAGAAATTTATTTCGGTCAAGCACAATGCACCCTCATATTATCTGCAGCGTGGTCGCTGCTACTTCGCTCTTGGGTGTTGCCGTCGCTGGGCCTTGCAAGCCTTCGACGACGCCCGCCCTGTCAGACTCTATCACTATTTATTCCAGTTCCAGTACTTCCGAGTTTACCTCGTCTACTATCATCGTCACTGCCTCGTCGCTTGCGCCAGATACAACTCTGTCGAGTGTTTCTGACGACGTCTCTTCATCAGCGATATCTGACTATGTCTCAACCTCAACCGATATTATTTTGTCAATGTCGACTGACGATACTCTATCATCCATCACTGATGCCTCGACCACTTTGGCGTTGACCACTGAGGCAACTATATCTACGACTGAGACCATTAGCTTTGTCGAGAGCTCGAGAACATCCGAAGACTCTACAACTACTCAAGACTCTACAACTGCTGAAGACTCTACAACTACAGAGGGCTTTACAACTGCTGGGGGATCTACAGCTGCTGAAGACTCTACAACTACTGAGGGTGCAACAGCTATTCAAGTCTCTACAACCACCACCGAAGCCGCGACTACTAGCAGTGACGTACCATCAATCGAACCTACATTTGCTCTTCAGGCTGCCAATTCAATTCGAGAGAACCTTAACGGCAAAAAGCTACTCTACAGGAAGGGCACTAGCGGCTACAATATCTTCCTAACGGTGGGTGCGTCGTCGGCAAACCTCTATGTGACCGGCGACTTTCATATCGAGGCGCTTACGAACCGTCTCATGGTTGGCGACATGTACGCTTCGATAGACGGAACGGCTCTAGTGCCCCAGACCGCCGCCGACGTTGCCTCTAACAACCGCTTGTATATTTCATGCACCCCACCTGTGCATTTTGGGCAGAAGCTGGAATGTGTTGTTGAAGGTACATCCCGGACGCAGTTTCATGTATTTAATAACCCATCATCCTTTACTGTTGTTTACATTTTTGCCCCGGGAAGTATTAACAGTAATACCTACTCTCCATTCGACCTCATTGTCGTTCCGGCTTAGCTACTTAATAAAGGATAAAGGAATAAATATATTATAGGAATGTGTTTTGCAATATAAATTATTATCCTTTTAGAATCTATAAATCTAGAAAAGCATATATATTAGTTTCCTATAAATTGCTAAAAACCCAAATAATAAATTACTATTTTCTATTTTCTAATAAGATCTCTCTAGAAATACACTATACTGTATTCCAGCCGATTAAGTTAAGTAAGTAGCAAGTCTTAAGAGATAAACAATATCGTTAATTTTTATTCTAGATTACTGTAAGTCGTCTTGTCAGTATCTCTGTTTATAGCCGTCAGGATGTTCCAGGCATTTAAAGTTAAACCGCTACCGAATATTATTCTTACGCTGATTTTAATCCTATTCTAGCGTCATCCCCTCAGGATCTAGCATGATAACAGTGTTACAGTCTTAAAGGTTCCGTGTAATTCCAGGTTGGATGTTCTCCAGTATAGCCATTAGTTCCTTGTGCACCCGTGCCTGGGTCTCTGTACCTTCCTTGCTTCTAACAAAAGTGCTAGGTTCTCTAACTCTGCACTCGCTCATATAATTTCCGTGGCTCTCATCCCCAGCAGCAGCGCTATGCACGAGTGTTCGAGAACCTTCCTCTGTCTTGCGTGCAACGAGTGTTTTAGCAATGGAAAGAAGGTAGCGAGGTAATCCCTTGATGTCGGGTTAGCTTTTGATCAAATGAGAGTATAGTTTCAACCGTACCTTGACGTCCTTATCCAGCTCTGACTCGCACAGCCCAGGGTGCACATTGTTCAGAATGATTGGCTGAGCGCTGTGAGGGCCCTCTTCCATTGCCGCAGCAATTGAACGGACAAGCATTACCTCGAGTAGTTTCGACACGTTATACCGATCATTGAGCCATTCTGGTCTATTTTCGTTCAAAGCACTAAAGATTGAAGGTTCAAATCTTTCTCGAAATTTCGCCTATATGTAGTCAGATCTGAATTGTCTCCTTGAATCAGGCGGTCAAGCCAAAAGGGAAACCCACGTTGTAATGAACTGATGAGCTAGTAATGACAAGCCTTGACGGTTGGCCGGTCTTTTCATATGATTTTCGAAGGATCGGAAACAGGTTCAGTGCTAGAAGGAATGTTCCAATGACGTTGACTTTGATGGTGATCTCAGTCCCCTCGCTCTCTTCATAGGTATTCCTCAAGATGCCGGCATTTTCCACCACGACGTCGAGCCTTTCGAGAGAATTACACCTTGACGCAAAGGATATTATTGAATCATATTTATCCATTTCCAGTTGCCATACCTGGACAACGTTCTTTCGCTTCGTAGAAGCCTCAATAGAGGCTTTGGCTGCTTCACCTTTTTCTAGCGACCTGACCGCGAGAATGACAAGTTCTGCATCTAGTCGCACAAAATGCCTGGCAGCTTCCAATCCCAAGCCAGTGTTTGACCCTGTGACTATAATGGTCTGGCCTTGGAACGAGGTGGTTGGGACGGGAATGCGTTCTAATTGTCCGCGGAAGGAATCCATGGCTCTGGTTTCGGATGCTCAAATAACGGTGATGGATAATGGAAATAAAGAGAATAAGGAGATACTTTGAGGGCGGACGTTAATGTTCACTGTATTTTGCAGTATGATCTCCTGCTATGAATTACCCATCTCCCTATATTTATAGATATGTGATCTGCTAAGTAAGCGGAATCGCCGGGTTCTGGGACTAAACTAAGCCATTTAGCTACAGCCGTTGCCGCCTTCGTTAATTTCTAATTGCCAACGCCCACAAAACGCGGGACCCAAGACATAACAAACCCGGACTCAAGCCTTGGAGTATCACTAACTATTTAATAGTAGTGTGAAACGAGACGGCGTTTATATGTAATTATACTTAGTCCTGCAACAGAGTTTGAAGACTAGCCCTCTGTGGTAAATATTTAAGTCTTCCTAGCCCGACACGGGGCGATATTTACTCCGTCGGGACAACTAATGCACAGGCCCGTCTTAACAGGCTTCCGTTGAGGGTCCGGGCTATTTCTTAAGGAGAATGTGGGCCGTGCACGTCTTTGACGACTTACATCAAAAGATTGCCATGCAGCCATAGCATTTGCCAAGCTTGCAACACCTCCAAGATTATTCAGTGGCGTGCTTACAAAGAAAAAGGACTACCATTTCTTCTCCATATATTGTACAGCTAGCTAGAGCCTAAGACAACTCAGTAAGTCTGTTTTGGTGTTGTTGTTTAATTCTTGCTCCTTGCCGCGAGATCAAACAGCTATATCCCTTGATCACACCCTTTGAGTCTTATTTTGAGCTTCTGAGTAGCTGGCGGAGATCCAAGACGAAACCGAGATACTACAATAGCAATCCAACCCCAGATTCAAGATAGAATGCCGCCTGTTACTTAAATTAAGTCTTATTAGCTGCCTGCAGTATACAACTGGAAATATCTCCACCGCCCTACTGAGTTCTCAAAGTTGCCAACTCCTCCTCAGTAACCTGACCATCAAACTCCTGCATCTTGGGCAAGTCCTTTAAGCCGTTTGCCGTGGCAGAAACACATCGACTAAGAGGTGTTCCATGCTTAAACATTCCCTCGCTATGAGGGTTGAACCAACCCTTCTCGAGAAACTCGCGATCCAGAGTTCCCAGGTATAAATGGAAGGAATCCCGCCATCCGTCAGGCAATTTCCCATCAGCGCAGTATTCTGGCTCCAGTTTGAAATGGAAGCATAGCTGCGTTCCGCAACGACCACAGAAGCTGCGGGATACATCAGAACTGCATTTGACGGAGTGGAAGAAGCGTAACCACGTTTTGGTCTCGCCTGTTGCGCGGAGGATATCCATGGCTGGGACATATGGAGGACGATCCGCATCTGCTTTTGCGGCGTCATAGTCATCTGAAAGGACATTCAAGATTCGACCAGAAACGATGTCTGCTTCAGATGAAGGCAACATGGCGGAGACAGTGAGCATGGGCGCTGGGATGTCGAGAATGCCAACCGCAAGGAACGAGCTGGTCGATCTGCGACAGTCGTTACAGTGGCATGTTATGGCACCGGGAAGTTTGATGCCAAAGGCCGGAGGGGTGAGAGGGTTCAACGGGCGATCTTCCAGTGCAGGGACATCAATACGATAGCGGACGGCGCCGCAAGAGCAGCCACCGGTGACTTTGACGGCTTTGTTGGGGAGAGGCATGCTGATTGAGAGTAGAAAGATGCTTTGGACTTGTGCTTATAGATTCGGGATTTCATACGCAGTTTTATACTCTAATTCTGGCTATTTGTTTAATTCACGATAAATTCCGAAGCTGAAAACTGGCCGAGGCTCATGACGGTGAGGCGCTCTTGGCAGTCCGTGCTACTGGTGGACTGTTGTACTTTCGCGTTATTATTATCAGAACAACACAAAAGTATTTATGGAGCTTGAAGTCTTGCTACACCTTGTGATCATCCAAAATCACTATCTCATCTGTTTCAGGCATTGAGGTGTTTAAATTGACTGGATCGCTTGGGTTTAAGATGGCTTTATTGCTGCCAAGCCCAAATGAACCACTCACGGCCAGAGGTCGGTATCCACTGAGCGCAACGAATTCCGCCGTGCTTATGCGTTACGAAAACCGTGACAGAATACGAGCAATTGCCTGATCAAAATTCACGACGGTTAACCGGCTCATGATGTCATCATTAATCTCCTGTAAACGTGGCGTTGAGAGGCTCAGACCAAGCTGAGCGGTAGGAGAGTACTAAAAGGGGAAAGTAAGCTTACTCCGCCAGAGGAGCGGTCATTGGTCAATCCTCGCTGCTCTGTCTTTGCCCCTGTGACTATCGATAAGGATCAGGCTATGTTACCCTAAACTCAAAGACCGAGCGTGATCTGCAGACCTGGGCCTTTTTTATATTGCTCGGCCTTGAATATTTCCTCGTTTTGGAACTAAACGATGCTTTTATTAGTTCGAAGGATTCTAATGGCTTAATTACAGGTATTCGTTGTGGCTTAGCATTATGCCATAGCTTGGAGTTATTGGTTCTAGATCAAGCGCTCTGTGAAGCCGAACTCGGTCCCTGGCTTCTTTTGCGTTAGAGCATACTGGAAACGTGAGGTCGTGAAGGTTAAATAGCCATGGTGTTGCACCGATACTTTCCTCTCTCATCTTCGATATCTCCAACTTACCAAGCACACAAAATGCGTCTTCTAGCTCTTCTCGTTCTTCTTAAGACTTCACGGGCCCTGCTTGTCCCTTCTCCCCCGGGCCCCTATGATGTCGCCGTCAAAAACTTTGAGCTGATCGACACAAACCGTGTCGACACATTTGCTCCCAAACCCAATACCAAGCGCCGTCTCATGGTCTCGGCCTACCTCCCTATCGACGCCCAATACGCCTGCAAAGATGAGGTTGTTCCATATGTGCCTGCCCTTACAGCAAAGGCCTATGGTAAGGTTGCTGGAACTCTTGGCCTGCCTGACAACATAGTCAAGGACTTTGAGATGAAGGTTTGCAATATCTCAACTGTCAAGCCAAAGAGGTTTCACAAGCCGAAGAAGGAATACCCCGTAGCGCTTTTCTCACCTGGTTATCAAGGATCAAGGCTTGTGTACGGGGCCATGGCAAGGTCCCTTGCAAGTCTTGGGTATATCATTCTTACTGTAGACCATACTTATGAAGCCTTTGTGGTTGAGTTCCCTGATGGGACGGCTGCACCTGCTGCTGAGTTTCCGGATAACATGAACTCGACGTATCGACAGCTCGAGGTAAGCTCGCTCTTTATTCAACTCTGTCAGAAGGGTAAGGTAATAATAACTTTGACTATCAGGTCCGAACTAAAGATGAGTCCTTTGTCATCTCGCAACTCTGCAACCATACGCTTGTGGAGCAGGTCTTCGGTGATTTCCCTGGCACCTTTGACCCTCACAGAGTTGCTGTATATGGTCACTCCTTTGGTGGATCAACTGCCGCTGTCACAGCTCAACGCGATCGCCGTGTCATTGGGGGTCTTAACTTTGACGGTCCGATGTATGGATCTGTGGTGGAAGAAGGTTTGAAGCGCACGCCGTATCTACTTGTTGGAACCAACATGACAGCGCCTGATCCAGTCCCTGGCTGGAATGCATTCTATGACAAGATTGATGCTGCCAAGATGGAGATGGTGGTGAAATATACACGCCACTATGCATTTACAGATGTTCCGCTGCTTTTGACTGAGTTCAAGATTCCAGCCAAGTCAGACGCTATGGTGCATGAGGTATTTGGGACGCTTAGTGGGAGGAAGGTTGAAAAGGCAGCGAATGAGATTATGGTTGGGTTCTTGGACTTGGTGTTTAAGAAGGATGCCAAGAAGCTCAAAGATATTGGCAGAAAGGATGGCATTCATGTTGTACAACGCGATCTTGCATAGGTAGTGAGAGACTGAGGTTACTGTTTGTGACAGTCTAGCGGATGCATGATTGAGAATGTTTTACGGGCAACAAAGCTAAGCAACCACGAACTCTTATCTGATTTCATAGCCCATTGGAATTTAGCCTTTTCTCAAGGTTCGCAATATAACCAGCTTGACGTATATGCTTGAAATAGTGGTAACCGGCATAGAGATATTCCGACCGATGATGCATGTCCCCGCCCACGATAACTGAGCATACACCGACAACAGCCTCTTCGTTATCAATGCGCATTGAAGAAGACTCATTTCCTAGGCCTTCAGTTAAATTTTCCGTTGGCCCAAGTAACTTGCTATCACGCTTAGCTGCTGTATCTTAGCTACCATGCGAATGAGTGATCGGGAAGCTGGTCCGGCCATTCGAGCAAGACTCGAGCCCTTGGGTCGAACAGGTCTCAGCATCATTTATGCCGACAAGTCCGAGCCTCAAGTGGCTATAAAGGCCATCGGGTTCTGGCTAGATGGGGAAATGTATGACCATGCAGCCTTTGCCAGGGACACAGACTCCAGCGCGATATTCAAACGCGAAGCCGCTATCTACGATGCTTTGGGTGCCCACGCCCATATACTCAAATCATACGGTGTTGCATATCTCCCTGCTACCCAGCAGGAAGGATCGGACCTCAAAGGCGAGGGGGAGCGAGAAGCCTGGGCCTTGAAACTGGAGAGAGCGCCCAACGGCAACCTCCGCGAGCGCATCCTTCAAGGCGATGCACTACCTATGACCCAGCGTTTGAGGATGGTATTGGACCTTGCAGACACGCTGCAGTATGTGCATAGCCGAGGCGTGATCTGGGGTGATATCTCGACACGGAACATCCTCCTGTTTGACGATCACCACATCAAACTGAGCGACTTTGCCGGCTCTAGTCTACGCGATGTATATTCAGATCTGCTCTTTGTCTGTGAGCCTCGCTACTGGATCCCTAAGGCAGACCCGCAAAGCCCAGAAAGAAGCACTTTTGAAAAGGAATTATTTGCACTTGGCACAGGTGTCTGTGAGATTACTCAATGGGAGGTACCGTATGGCGAGATTGAGATCGAGGATTCGCAGGAGACGTTAATGCGTGGGGAGTATCCCCATGTAAGTGAGGACAACCCCGCACAGCATATCATCCGGGGACTATGGAGACTGGACTACAGTTCAGTTCAAGAGGTTGCTGATGCGCTTCACAACATCATAGTAACTATGTAGATAAAAGCCGGCTATGAGCTTTGCATCGAGGACAATGCCTTGTGTGCGAGAAAGGCGGGGAGACTCCGATTGATCTACCCATGAAATTAAGGCAAATACCACGGTTCAAAGACTGAACTTATCACCAGCATCGACCGAGAGATTGGCCATCGGGTTGTGGACAGAGGGGTTCGAGCTAGTCTCTGTCCCACAAACTTGATCCAACCAGAAACCCCACTGCAAGGTCCTCGAAGCCACTTTATAAATGAATATCCAATCACGACAATGATATTCCGGAGCACTCACGGACCCGTCTCGGTATTTTAGAGAAATCCGTCGGCAAAGTGACCCCCACTATTCCGATAGTCTAACCCAGTTGACTCCGATGCCCCAAACGTTCCGATACCCCGCTATACTAGGCCCCGGACCCCACGGGGAAGATCTTGAATGAGATGCTAGAGATATAAGAAGGTAACGCCTCCAACGGCTCGACAGGAGCCTAGACGTATCTTTCGTGGACCATCGCAGCTATGTATATCGCGAACTATCTTGGTATACCATTATTGGCCGGCGCCTTTCTGGCCAGCATAGCTCTCTATGCCTTGGTCAACGCCTTCAAGTCTCCTCTCCGCGGCTTACCCGGGCCTTGGTACACTCATTTCACTCACCTCTTCCTCAAATACCAGATCCTCACTGGCAACCGCGTTCACTACATACACGCATTGCACCAGCGCTACGGCCCAGTCGTGCGTGTTTCGCCCGGAGAAGTTGCTGTCACTGACCTAGAAGCGTTTTCCAAAATCCACAAGATTGGTTCTGGCTTTGTCAAGTCGGCCTGGTACGATGCCGTAACTCCCGACCGAGAACCAGGCATCTTTGTCATGAGAGATCCTCATCAGCACGCTGCCCGAAGGCGGTTGTTTGCTCGTGCTTTCAGTGTCAGCTCGTTGTTGACCAATTGGGAGTCTGAAATCAGAGAAAAAGCTGAGCTTGCGGTGAAGAGCATAAAGCGAGATGCTCAGAGTACAGGGGCGGATGTGTTCAAGTGGTGGACTCTTATGGCGACGGATGTGATCGCTCATCTTTCATTTGGAGAATCATTTCGAATGCTGGAGCTAGGCAAGGTAACTACACCATTTCTGTCTCCAGCCCCGGGACTAATAGACTCCAGCAAACTCCATACATCGATGCCATCCAGTCAGCCCTTCTTATGAGCGGCATTCGTGCCGAACTGTCATGGATCTATCCTCTTCTCAAGCGTCTGCCTTTCCCAGGGTTAAAGAAGTTGCTGAATGCCGACAACGTCGTCCTCGAGCACGGCTCTATAGCTGTTCGAAACATGCAGAGCGCAGGGGACGGTCTCAGCAAGGCGAACTTGTTCAGCCAAATGCTGGCTGAGTCTGACAGTCAGGAAAAGACAACTCTCTCCATGTCAAGCGTGCAGGCAGAAGCAGGCAATCTCATCGTTGCTGGATCAGACACTACGGCTGTGACGCTAACGTATCTCATCTGGGCGGTTCTCAAGCAACCCCAGCTTCAAGCTGAACTGGAGCGTGAGATATCAGAGCTCAGTGATGAGTTGACTTTTGATGAGCTCAAGAGTGCTCCGCTTCTCAATAGTGTCATTGAAGAGACACTTCGCCTGTATGGTGCAGCCCCTGGTGCTCTTCCGCGTGCCGTGCCTGGTAAGGGTCTTGATGTTTGCGGCCATTATATCCCTCCCGGTACTGTTGTCAGCACTCAAGCGTTCACATTGCACCGCAACGAAAACATCTTTGACGATGCACAGAGGTATGATCATACTGGTTTCCTTCAAAAGTTCCACGCTGACAGTGCCATAAGGTTCAATGGCCATCGTTTCATGGACAAGTCTACACTCACAGCAGCGCAAAAGACTGCGCTTTCTCCATTTGGGGCTGGATCAAGAATCTGCATTGGACTACATCTGGCTTGGATGGAGCTACGACTAGGTGCCGCGCTATTCTTCCGCGATTGCCGTAGCGCCAGGCTAAGCCCTGAGATGACTGATGAGATGATGGAGATGGAGAACAGGTTCTTGATTGCACCCAAGGGGCACAAATGCATTGTCAAAGTGTGATGATGGAATGAGAAGAATGCATGCGGTCTGCTGTCTGCTTGCCTGGTGCTGAGACTTGAACTGAACATGTCGGCAATTTCGATATAGCCTTTGCAGGCTGTTTACGTGTTTCCCACGATTGAGATCTGAGGGCTTGAGCTATTTATTTTCGTGCCTTTCTTAGCACTGTAAGACTAGACTAATAAGATTGCACATGAGAGTTGCCTTGTAATTGGTGAAACGACGGACAAGACCCGGCAATTTCCAGTAACCAGGCTGAACACGAGCGTAGCGTAGATAAGCGCAGGTCTGGTAGATCCCAGTGAGCAGTAGCCTCTGCCTAGATTTCAATAGCTTACATGGCTGATTGCTTTGCCAAATCACCAACCCCTGATTGCCGTTGTTAAAAAAATCATATTTCTCGCATTCGAGCCCGAATTTCTGTCGCGCACTCTTGCAAAATCCCACGTTCATTGATCTGCTGGTTGTTCAACCACGTCCATTCGCTTTACGATGCGTTTCTCACTTCAGTCCTTGGCCATCTGCTTGGTCTCGAGCCAGGCTCGGTTCGCTCTGGGGTCGCCGTGCAAGCCTGTGACTACTACCACTGCGCTCGCTGCTACCACCACTACTACGTCGATCGCGGATGCCTCCACCACCACTGCCATCACTGACGACTCTACCACCACTGCTGCTGGAGAAACTACCACTGCCACTCTTGGTGGAGCTACTACCACTACTGCCCTCTCTGATCTGTCCACCACTCTCACGCTCAGCGAAGGCTCAACAACCACAGCACTTGGCGAAGGGCCCACAACCACTACTCTTGCTGAAGACACAACCACCACTGCCATCACCGCCGAACCAACCACGACTACCTTTGAGGCGACGACCACGACCGCTGCTGAGACCACTACCACTACGGAGGCTCTCGAGGGGACTCAGATCTCGGCTGTCTTTGCCGATAACACCGAGAAGGATACATATCTCGATCGATATGGCGGTACCTACAGCAGTCCTCAGCAAGGTGGCTCAACCTCCAAGGCCCGCTTCCAACTCGAGCCCGAGACCAACAGACTCTTCTCATATCTCGTCGATGGCACCAAAGTGTACCTCTTCACCGTCATTCCCACTGGCCCCAACTACGCCTTCCAGTTTGATACACCAGCCAACATCGACCCGTATCCTGCTATCTACCACTATGTTCAGTGCACTCCCGATGCCAACAACGTCCTCAGCTGTGAATCTGAAAGCGGCCCAACTCCTATTGTTTGGTACTGGTCGGAGAGTAATGTGAGGTACTATGGAAACAGTGACCCTGACTTTGATAGCGCACCTATTGTCCACTTCAGACTGGAGTAATCCACTCAAAGAGGCAGTTGCTGCATGCCATGGCTCTGAGAGTGGGTTATGCCTTGGGCGGATGATAGAGGAGTCGAGGATAGTTTTGGTGGTGCGCATTTACCACGTCAATGGTTACATGTTCTTTGTATATAGCTAATTCACATACATCTTTATATACAATTATGACGTGATGTTGAGATACATTCCAGGGCCTCATTGGATCCTCTTGTTCTCATAAACAACCCTACCACGAATCAGATACTTCTCACGTCTTCGTTGGTACCCTTCGTGTCAGCGCTGCACATGTCGCCAGACTCGGACTCACCCACTGGGCCCAGGCTCCCTGGCTCAGCCAGACGCATCTCAAGATCAGGATGCTTAACCTTCCACCGTTTCATATACCAAACTCCTCCCATCAGGATCGCCCACATGGTAAACAAAAACACTGTTGCCGCTGGATATCCATGCGGGAATTCTGGTGCCTCGACAGTCGGAAAAGTGAAAAGTGGGATCCAAATCTGATTGCAAAAGCCAAGTGTCATCATAGACGAAATGATGAGTCCCCGTTCGCCGTAGTTCTCCTTCAGGGTTGAGTTGACCCACGAGTACAGGATCGGCGATGCCATGCCAGAGAAGCCACCGAAGTAAAAGGCAGCGAACTTGAGGCCATCAGGGACAGTCCATATGGATAGCACAATACAGGCGAAAAATACGAATGATGCCTGGAACGTCCACAGCCCTCGAAGGCTAAGGCAGCCTGCTAGTGTTGTGCCAAGCCAGGATGATATGGCTCGGAGTAGGTCGATAAATGTTGGCAGGATATTGACAAGTTCGATTGAGTAGCCAGCGTGACGGAGCCAGAGGGCCATGTAACCTGTCTAATTGGAGGTCAGTTATGCGTTGAGCATGTATGATTGCGATTCCAAGACTCACCCAGTAATGTGCCTGGCACAAGAAGATGTAGCACGAAACGCAAATCCACCACATGGGACGACTCAGAGTATACTTGAATGTCTTCCATGTGATCCCTTCCTTCTCGACGGTAGGAATGCGCTTGAGAGCGAGAGCATGCTCTTCCTCGGTCATATACCACCTTCTGGGTGATGTAGGCAGTCCAGGCCAAACGACGAATCCCAGAAAGGCTAGGGGTAACGTGATGATGCCCTGTACAATGAACAACCATCGCCAGCCAGCACGCCCAAAAACGCCATTGAGGTTTCTGTATGCTGCAGCTTGGAGGTACCCAGAGAACATGGAGCCAAGTGAATTGCCCATGAACCAGACGCCTGCTCTCTTGAATAGTTCTTCGTTCTTGAACCACGAGCCAACTACGTTGACAAACATTAGCACTCAACATGCACAGCGGCTTCAATGATAGTTGCTGCTCAGAGACTTACGGATTAGATGAGTGCCGCCAAATGAGCTGGCCTCGAGGAACCCAGTCAGGGCCCTGAGAATATACAGTTGCCAGCTATGTTTGATCTCTGACTGACAGAAAGCGATAACGGCCCAGAGAATCTGCAGAGAAGGTAGCAGGAATGGTGCACTGTCATGGTCAGCTTTCTCAGTTTATATGATTAGCAGATCGATTGGTCTCAACTTACATTTTGCCTTTTGTTTGCAGAGTCATAAGAGGGATCTGGCCCAAGACGTACGCCGTATTATCTACGTAAATGATTTCTAGATCAGCCACGTTCCCTTTCAACAGTCCTGGAGCAGATGACCTACAAGCAACGACATAGTAGTTTAGCTCATTTCCAAAGGCATTTAAATCCTCTCTCATGCCAGAGACGTATGCGTTGGTGATGTTTTGTTGTCCGAGAAACTTGATCAAACTGTCAGTATAATGCCACCTACGGGACGAGAAGCGAGGCTGACGCGGCAAAAGACTGGCGGGAGTTAGAGGATTGAGACGTCAATAGATTATGGGACTTACAACTTAGCGATCCGAAAACAAGGATGGCGAGATCAAGCTTGCGAAGGAGCCTTCTCTCTTCTTTGGGGTACTCGGACGCTGCAGGATTGTCAGCCCATTCCCTGCAAGATCAGATATAAACAACGCACGGTACCAGTCAAAGACAGACACTACCACTGCCCCGACTTTGTTCTTTTTCAAGACTGCAACGACGCCCATTTTCGACTGGTGTAGTAATCCGGCCAAGTAGTGTGTCAATTGGGAGCAGCAGCTGGATAGGAACACAGATCAAATACATTACTGGAGCATCGTCTTATACTTTCACCTATATATTTGAGCTTACCTGTAATCTCGCATTCATCTGCAAGTATGGCGAGCCTGTCCGCCGAGACGTGGTATCGACGGGGTTTATGCCCCTCGCGTCATGCTCTCGGCGTGCGGTGCCTGATTTGGATACCGCATAAGTAGAATTGGATATCCAGATAACGTCATATCCAATAAAAGATCTACGAATAAGCAGTCTGGTGCATGCCAATGAAACTATCTGTAGAGGATAGGGAAAATATCTTTGTTGATCGAATGGCAACATCTCCTCCACTTGGGGTACTACCACTATGTGGCCAACAACATACAGTGCTTTGCTCGAATGTGGGGAAACTTCAGTCTAGTTATCTATTGCGACATCAGCAGGTGATATAACGTAAGTCATGCCAAGACTGAGCCAGGAGAAGTTAACGTTGCATTTGATGAAGTTGAGTTGATTGTGTCTCTTGATCTTCAGGTAATAGATATTCTCTTAAGTAAGGCTTAAAACTAAGCCTTTCAAGATCAACATTGCCCTCTCCCAAGGGTATCGCTGATCGTCAACCACTGTCTCATACGGCTTCAATATACTTCGCCCCGAAGCAATAGCTACTCGTTTGGCCGACTGGGTCCGCTGAGCCGACTGTTTGTCACTACAGGCCATATCGCGTTGCCGCCAGACGCTTTCAATTACGGCACAAGTAGGTGGAATGGTCTGTATGAGACGAGATAGACTAGTCAGCCAGCTCCCGCAAAGGAGGAACTCCGGGTTTAACGGCATCAGATGATTTATAGGTACTCACCCCAAATAATTGGTTTCTACGATAGGTATCCAGGAGGCTGGAAACACGCACGCGATCCTGCTCTCCATTGACAGCGCAAGCGGCCATAAAAACCGGCCATATGGGCAGCGCAGCTGTTATCGACCCATAAGCACAGAGCTTCTCGGCCAGGTCGATAATGCTCTGTATGTTCTTGGCCCTCGACGATCGGCAGCTTGGTATGATACCGGGGAAACGGCTTGCACATATTTCGTCAAGGAATAGTAAACATCCGAGCCTGTTTGCCTCGGCCGTGGCCGTCACGACACCAAGCAGCTGCTCCTGCTGGCGTAGGCGACGCCATTCGCTGTCATCGATATAAGGATCAAGCAAGCCCCAGTCGTTGGGCCGAGATCCTCTCTGAAGGGACTTGGGAGGTATTTGGACGATATTTTCAATCCGGCGACAAAGCTTGTTGACCCTTTGGAGAAGTTCGTGGAGGCGGTGCATGCCCTGGAAGTCGGCGTCCATCCCATCAAAGCGTGTCCTAGTAGCGAGGTCGCAAATGTCGTTTATGACCAGAAGCAGGGAGTTGCTGAAGCCTTGAACGGGGTCGATTTCGTCCGGGTCCAGTGGCGTGGCGATGCCCTGCTGGCGATGAAGGAGGGTTTTACTTGTGGGCGGTGATGATGTAGGTGAAGCCGTCCACTCCATGGGGCAACCCGTGATGCGGCTGGGCATGATGATGGGTGAGGGAGGTGGGCTTGGCGATTCAAAGTCTTCCAATAGCGGCGTGAGTGCTGGCTCCCAACCAGGCAGCAGCTTGTCGATACGAAAGGTTGCTCGGGCCATGACAAGGTGATAGAGGAGGTACTGTCTGCAAAAGCGTAGCAGCTTGGCCATTGAAGGGTCATGGCAAGTTTCTATTGGTCCAGCGTCGAGGATACTTGAGATACCCATCATATGGTTGATCCAGGATGGGCGACAATAGTCAGTGATCTTAGGGTTAGTGAGTAGTGGTTAGTATTGAAAGATAATAGTAGCCTTTGACAAGATTTCAATCAACTCACATCTGCCCAGCACAGCATCACCACCGACACCAGAGCGTCGGCAAAGCTCGAGGCATCGCTTTTGATTGTCTGCAATCGCCTCGAAAGATCTGAGAAAAGCTTCTGGCGATGCATCAATGCCTTGGCCTGGTATTTACTATCAATATGCGATAGCTTTGTTGCGCCAATGACCATGATGGCAGACATGATGGTGCTTGAGGTCAAGGCCATGGGGAGTATCAGATACCGGAAGGGATTGCAACCCTCATCATCCATTATCACAGCCTGACGGGCCACAACACCATCATAGTACTGGAAGATGTTCCCATCAAGGGCGTCGAAAGGCCTCCTCAGACTGCCCTGGGCAAACATGGAAACGGGAAATGTACTTGGGCATGGGATCAACCCAGCAAGGCCAGTCTTTCTCTCAGGTTCCGCGGACTGCACAGCGCAAAGCGCATTGGCATAGCGGCTTTTGCGTTGTTGGATAGACCGATGATCGGCTAACTCATGGTCAGTAATACTCATGTACTCATCTTGATCAAATGTCCCTGTCATATATGTATCCATATCGTGGACAAATGTGTTGAGGAAGAATATCTTGTGGTACGACGATGCGACATAGCTGTCGTCTGAACCCAGAGTTTTGGGTCTATGGTGTTCTTCTTGGCTCCGGTAATTCTGTTTTCCTTTAGATGAAGACCAGACTCCTTGTCGACCATGGCATACGCCCCGGGCCTTGGAGTCCTCAATCCACTGCAGACGGATGCCATATTGGCAGGCCAGAGACAAGCGCGTACACTTCCGACAACGTGGGCGATGTTCTTAACATATTTTGTCAGTAATCGTACAAGATATACACATCTACTGAAGGAATGGCATTTTTACCATCGCATTTGATGCCACGGTCACGACAAGTCCAACAACCGGTCCGTGTCCGCGGCGCTGAAACGTTCGTCCTTGGTGTGGCCATGTTTTGTTACGCACGCTTAAGAAAGGCGAAGGAGAATAAAGAACCCAAGCGAGCTCGTCAGTTCACACGCCGGAGTAGGTGGTGACGACCCTCTTGCTTGCTGGTATAAATACTAACTTAGTCTGCCATGCGGAGTACCGATAAGGAGCGGGGTACCCAGCTGATATGCCTGATGATTGATCCACCTACGGATAGAAATTCGCTCAAGTTGGCACTAACTTAGAGTTTATCTCTTGGAAGGACATGACTCAAGTCATTGCCAGGGGCCAGGGCTTGGCTGTGCTCTCCCTTCCGTTCTACGATCAATCGGCCTTGGGCATTGTTAGCCATACTAGATTACGGTGCCCACAGACATTGTCGAAGCAAAATCACATATCATCATGTTCAACTATTCATATATTTTAAGACAGACTTCTACAGTATGGATGCGTGTATTACAGACGAGACTGCTAATTTGAGCCTTGGGCAGCGACTGTCCACTCATGAACGCTGCCTCTAGCTATAAACTCTTGGTTCCAAGGCAGAGGCATTGGCACGCCTCGGTTGGTTTGCATTGTTTTGTGGCCGTTGATCCCGTTTGTTCCATTGGTTCCGTTTGTTGAGGAGCTGTGGCTCGGATATCCCCAGCCTCCGCCGCCAGGCCTAGTCCTCAGAGTTAGCTACAGCCGACAGAAATATTTATTGGAATCATTTGTACTCACGTTTCAATCACTACTCGGTCACCTGAACGAACCTTCAACTCATTCTTGCCGCCAATGTTGATAACCCTCACCTTGCCATCGTCTTCCTTCTTGATATACAGGTTCTTTCCTCTCGAGCCAGGCTCCCCACCAGCCTTACCGTAGGGCGGGTAGACACGACGCTCCGTCGTGACGGTGGCATGCATAGGTCTCCGGAACTCAATGTCGCGAATGCAGCCTTCACCGCCTCTGTACTGGCCATTACCTCCTGAGCCTTGTCGTAGAGTCCAACGCCGGAGGATGACTGGATACCGCAGCTCATACACCTCAGGGTCAGCACAGCGCGTGTTGGAAGTATTGGTATGCAGGCCAGAAGCGCCATGCCAGCCGGGCCCGGCACCGTGACCACCACCAATGGTCTCGATGTATCCAAAGCCAGCAATCTCCTCGCCTGTATCAGGGTTCCTGCCACCGCCGAAGCCGAAGCCAAAGACGTTAACACAGCCCTGAGACGCAGCTATGCACTCAAAGGCACCAAAGATGACGTCCACTATGCGCTGAGACGTGACACTGTTGCCAGCGCATACGGCTGCGTATGGTGACGGGTTAAGAAACGAACCCTCTGGGATGATGACTTTGACTGGAGCCAAACAGCCCTGATTCAGAGGGATATCAACGTCAATCAGGCAGCGCAGCGAGTAGATAATACAAGAGTACGTGACAGCCGGGGGCGTGTTCATACAGTTGTACGTCTCCTCAGAGGTGCCTGTAAAGTCAAATTCAGCGTTACCCGTCTCGCAGTCTATACGGATCTGGAGTTGCAGGCGGGCACCCTCGTCCATGTAGTCGGTGAATTCAAGATGTTGAATCTTCTGCTGGTCCTCAGCACCCGTAGCCTTGAGCTCCAAAGCCTTGTTGCGGAGAAATCCTCGGACAGCTGTCTCAGCATTCTCGTTGATGGCACCCATGTACATCTGCGTTATGGGCAGGCCAAACTCACTGATGAGACTGTCAATAAGCGACGCACCCTTGCGGTTGGCAGCAATGGCGGCGAGCAGATCAGATATGTTCTCCTTGTAGTTACGAGAGCCCGAACATCCCTCGTAAGAAGCTGGCTCATCGTAGAGGAATTGCCTGGTGCGCGCCTCGTCGAACATGCCGCTGCTGACGATCTTGTAGCTGACGACGGCAGCTCCCTCGTCGGTCAAGGCCTTGCCCGCCGAGGACATGGAGCCCGGAGCGATGCCGCCAACGTCTGAGTGATGGCCTCGCGAAGCTACCCAGAAGATAATATCCGTGCCATCTGCGTTCCACACGGGCGTGATGACAGTAATGTCCGGTAGGTGAACACCGCCGGCACTGGGATGATTACTGCAGAGGACATCGCCAGGCCGCAGTTCGGAGCGATACCTCTCGTTCTGGAAACGGACGGCGTATTCCATTGAGCCAAGGTGCACTGGTACGTGGGGTGCATTGGCTACAAGGCGGCCATCTGGTGAGAACAGGGCACAGGAAAAGTCTAGCCGCTCTTTAATGTTGGTAGAAACGGCAGTCTTCTGGAACGTCCGACCCATCTGCTCGGCGATGCTCATGAACCGGTGGCCAAATATGGACAGGCTGATTGGATCCACGGTTCCCAGGCTCATCTTACGAGCCTTGGTAGAAGGCAAGTCCAGGATGACGTGACGGCTGAGTACTGTTGCGGTGACAAGAGGTTCGACAATGATGGTCTGTGTGGCGTCAATGATGATGGCTGGTCCTTGAATCTGACTACCGGCGGACAGCTTCTCCAGACGGTAGATGTTGGACTCGGCCCATCCAACCTGACTGAAATACACCTTTGAGGTTCCTTCTCGGATCTCCTGCTTGACAGGGAACTTTGAAATGGATCTCAGCTCCTCGTAGGGGGACTCGTTGATCTCTTGTTGGGTCTGACCGATCCCGCGAACACGGATATCATCAAGGACGATATCCTTGTCGGGAAAGGTAAACGAGTACTCACGTTGGTGCTGGCGCTCAAACTCGGCCAGATAGTCACCATCTTGGGGCTCAAGAATCATGAGCGAGTTGTCTGTCCCGTGGTAGCGGAGATTGAGGTATACCTCTCGCCTGATGAGCTCTTCCGAGAAGCCATCGGCCTGCAGCTCCTGGCTGACCTCTTCCCTGAGCTCTTCAATGACGGGTTGAATATGGTCTGCGTTTCTGAAAACTCCAGATGCTGGCCTCTGGACCTCGTGGACCGTGTCGGCGAGAGCCATGCCGTAGGCAGATAGGACAGATGAATACCGATGGATGATGACCCGGCTGATAGAGAGAGAGGCAGCGATGGCGCAGGCGTGCTGCCCACCTGCACCGCCGAAGCAAGCAAGGTAATGGGAAGATGTGTCAAAGCCTCGAGCTTCAGTCAAGGCCCGGATCGGCTTGGCCATAGACTCGTTGGCCACATCGATGAAGCCCATGGCTACCTCCTCTGGTGTCTTTATCTGGCCAGTCTCAGCGCTGATCTGCGAAGCCAGCTCGGCGAATTTCCGACGTGTGATGTCAACATCGAGGGGCTCATCTTCATGAGGTCCAAAGATCTTGGGGAAGTAGTCGGGCAAAAGTCTTCCTGTCAAGGCATTGGCGTCGCTGATGGCCAGAGGGCCACCTTTGCGATAGCAGGCTGGACCAGGGTGTGCGCCTGCAGAGTCTGGACCAACTACAAAGAGACCGTTTCTCCAGAACAAAAGACTGCCGCCACCGGCAGCAACAGTGTTGATGTCCAGTTGTGGCGCCATGATGGTGATGCCGGCCGTGGTGTTGTCAAAAGTGTGCTCAAACAAACCATCGAACCGAGATACATCGGTGCTTGTGCCTCCCATGTCGAAACCGATGATGGGCGTCTTTTCGTCAGGATGGTAGCTCGTCCGTGCATGTCCCACCACTCCGCCAGCTGGGCCCGAAAGGACGGCTCTCAAACCACTGAATCTGGTAACAATGTCAGTGACGAAGCATACGGGTAAAGATATTGCAAAAACATACTTTCTGACGTCTGTCAAACCGCCATCGCTTTGCATGAACTGGCAACGTGTATTGGAAGACTTGAGGCCATCGGAAAATCCAGATTGAAAGCCTTGGATATACTTCTTGACGACCGGTGTGAGATACGCGTCGGCTGTAGCAGACATGCCTCGGGATGTCATCTTGATCATGGGCAGGGTCAGGCATGACAGCGTGATCTGAGTGAATCCAATCTTTTGTGCAATCTTCTGGATTTGGAGCTCGTGGTCTTGCAACAGTCAGTCAGCTATACCTGGAATCGAGACGTTGGCTTAAGCAGTGGAAAGTCATTCCGTACCTTGAAACGTGTAAGAATGTGCTAGGCATACGCAGACGCTGCGGAAGCCCTCCTGATACAGCTTCTGCAAATCACTTGTGACCTTGCTCGCATTCAGTGGCTTCAGAATCCGGATGATCTGGCCGCTGAGACCTCGCACAAGGTCCGGATCTGTCTTCAAAGACTCTTCAATCTGGACGAGGTCCTCGTGGTATGTAGGGCTGATCTGATATGACTCTATTGTCACGCGTTCTTCGACCTCGACCACCTTTTCGTACAGCACGTCCGGCTTCTTAATATGTAGGTCGAAGATCTTGGGCCGTGACATGTGGCCAATCTTGAGGCTGTGTTCGAAGCCCTCTGTGATGAGGAGAGCGACTCGCTCACCCTTTCGTTCGAGAAGAGCATTGGTGGCAACAGTGGTACCCATGCGAATACTCAGGCTCTGAAATTGCGACGTATCGATCTCCTGGTCGCGAGGAAAGGACCGGCCCGTGGCCTGCTCTAGTATACGACGGATGCCTTCACGAGGAGCGTCGGGGTAGTTGGCGGGATCTTGTGAAAGGATTTTGACAAGAATATTCTCCTTTCTGCCCTCGACGATGCCTAGGCAGTCGGTGAAAGTGCCGCCACGGTCTGTTATCAACGCACGTAAGCTCATCGAGGCCTCCATATCAATCAGCCATCAATTAGTGACTTACCAATGGCGATTTTAATGTTCAAGGGGGCGTCGCTGGCCATGGTCTCGTCTGTCCTAGTAGGCATCTCGACTGCTTGGAACCTTTTCACGGTCTAAATAAAATTATGAGTCGTTCCAAAAGGGTACAAAGATGGCCTGGTGTTCAAAGCTCATAAACTAGATACTCTATCACATTCTCGAAGCACATCTCTCTATATGTATCTCAATGCGAATGTATGAGCAGGAATGGATCGCTACCTTGACGTTTGAACTAGGTGGGCCACGAAACAACACGTATCACCACGCGCTTGTTGAATAGTTGCCAAAGAAGAGCTGATTGAGGCATTCAATTCAACACTTAGCTATCCTGTGGGAAGGTCGAGGCGATGGTCGGCATTGCGGAGTCGGATATCGGTTACCTCTAATACTTGGAAGGTCGAGACGACCGCCAATAGATAAGCACCAAGGTTAGGCACGCGCTTACGCTAACCTGGGCTACAGTTCGGCTACATACGTTCGCTGATAAGCAAGCTCATGACTCAGGCTACCCAGCACCTGGATCGGGGAACAACGAGTGCCCAATTACCCCGCCCCGACCTTGTAGGCCCCAGATAAATAATCAAGATCGGCAACGGAATCAAATAACATCCGATACTGGTCTATCTAATCAGACAATTAGGAAGGATGGAAGATTGATGTGGTTATTCATCTGACGCCTTAGGACCGTCAAGAGGATCGTAATGCTGTTTTTGCCTTATTAACCTGCTCTTCACTCCGCTCAACACAACGAAACAACCTTTGAAGCAATCAGGCTTCTTCGAGCCTTGACCGTCTAGCTGAAAAGACTATTTCATTTTGCAATAATAATTACGAGTACGTACCAGATGACTAAATACATTATGCTATGGCTTGCTGCAGAGGAACGCCGTCTACGAAGCACAGCGCCATAGGGCTTAAATAACCTCCGAGTAGCACTTTATCGAGGTGTAATAATCGATGACTATCTCCCAGGACATCCTCGGGTCTTGGGGATTTACGCTGGTATTGATAGCACCTAGTCCAAGCTACTGAGAAAATTGGTGAAGGCGTGATAGTATCTGTGTTTCAGCGGAAGGTCGAGACGATTATCTGGTGTCTATCTGGTTTGCTTGGCTAGATTATTCATGATAAGAATGGGAGATAAAAGTTAATACCCCGGAGGCGTTTCCGACTCCTAAGCCTAGGTGAGTTATATAATGTATAGTAGGAAGGCGGAGGCGAGCTGGGTATGGGATTCTAACTCGAGCTGGCCGCGCAAGGGTCTAATCAACTTCAGGGTTAACTGCTAGTGACCTTTTTAATGGGGAGGTCGAGGCGAGCTGGTTCCACTTCCTTGACGCATTCTCGCTCGTTTATTTCCCCACACCTGTCTCCACTTAGTTAGTTAAGATCCTGGCGTATACTTTGTACATGAGATACCGTAGATAGTGCTTTCCTTTCCTTTCTGGCCGCATCTGTTTGACGCGAGACCATTTGGATGAGTCCTGGTCCTGTCAGCTCTGCATTCCCTCCCATTACATATCTTTAACCAAGGGCATTATAAGTAGTTGTTTATTTCTCAACATTCGATTTTCATCCATCAGATTAACCCTCCCACTATATGTCTGTCCACTTGAACATTAAGAACTGATCCTGCCCCAGACCCTTTTTGAATCATTGCCCGAAACAACCATCTTCGTGAAGGAACACCGCACTCTCATAATGTCCACTACTAACAATGCTGACGAGAAAGCGCCTGTTGACGAGCAGCAGGGCACTGCCAGCTCAATCGTGATAGAGCAGGACCTGGGCGAGTCTCTTTCCGACGTGGCAGCCAAGTTCCTCGCCGAGCTTCCCCCACACATTGTTGACGCGCCCATTACGCCGGAAGAGTCTCGCAAGCTTCTTTGGAAGATCGATCTCATACTCCTACCGCTTCTGGGCATCTCAGTCCTCATTGCTGCCGTTGACAAAGTCATCATCTCCAATGCCGCCATCTACGGGCTCAAGACGGACACTAAACTCGTTGGCAATGAGTTCTCTTGGGTTGGGTCTATCTTCTACTTCGGCTTCCTCGTCGCAGAATGGCCCGGTAATATCTGCATGCAGAAGTTGCCGATTCGATCTTTCTATGCGGCTACTGTACTTGGCTGGGCCGTTTTGACCTTTGCCACTGGTTGCACACATAATTTCGCGGGACTGGCTGCTGTACGATTCTTGAGTAAGTGTTTGTCCCTGGACCTCAAGTCTCCTTTTCTGTTGATGTGGACTAATAATATCTCAGTGGGCATGTTCGAGTCCGTTGCCTTTCCCATCTGCGTCCTCGTTTCCTCCATGTGGTGGACCATTTCCGAGCAGCCTCTTCGAACGGCTATCTGGTTCAACAACTTTTCCTCCATCGTCACTGGTCTCCTGTCCTACGGCATCGGTCGGGCTCATACCTCTGTGGCCCCTTGGAGACTCTTGTTCTTTGTCATTGGTGCCATTTCTACCGCCTGGTGTGTTGTAATCTACATCTGCCTGCCCAGCTCTCCTGTTGAGGCTTGGTGGCTAAATGACCGCGAGAAGTTTATTTGTCTCGAGCGAACACGAAAGAGCAACACTGGACTGGAGGATAAAAACGTCAAATGGTATCAGGTCAAGGAATGTTTGCTTGACCCCAAGTCGTGGCTTATTGCCATATTTGCCTGCGCAATCAATATCCCAAATGGTAGGTGGCCAGTCCATATCCGCCAGGATTGATACTCATTATTGTCGCAGGTGGATTTGTAACATTTGCTGCCCTCATTGTTTCCGGTATGGGCTTTGGGCCTCTGGAGACGGTCCTCCTCGGTGTCCCAACCGGTGTGATTGCTACAATCTGGTCAATCTTTCTCAATACAATTGTTGGCAGAACCAAGAACCTCCGCTGCGTCATCATCGCGGGCGCCCTGGCATTCCCAATCGCCTCAGCTGTCTGTTTGTGGCAACTACCAGCTGAGAATAACCTTAGCCGATTAGGAGCATACTACGGCGCTTATTCTTACTGGGCACCTTATGTCATCTGCACTACCCTGCCTATGGCAAATACCTCGGGTCACTCCAAGAAGACCACATTGAATGCTATGTTCTTCATTGGTTACTGCATGGGCAACATCCTCGGTCCTCAGGTCTTCCGACAGTACGACGCACCAGAGTACAACAGGGGTTTTGCAGGCCTACTCGCCAGTTGCATTGTCGCTCTTATCTGTATTTGTTCCTATGGAGTTATATGCTTCTTTGAGAACCGGCGACGCGACAGAGTTCAAGGTGGAGGCCCTGTACTTTTAACAGAGGCTGAACTTAGGGCTGAGGCATTCTCCGACAAGACAGATAAAGAGAAGCTGAACTTTAGATATACATACTAAGTTATATATATATATATATATATCAGAAGAAGAGATAGAAGTACATCTTGCCCCAGTGTTGTATATATCAGTAACAGCAGCTTGCAAGGTCTTTGAGATCTTAGCAACCTCCGTTAATCATGACGTTCCAATTCCGTACATCATATTGAGCGCCCATAACAAGCCACGTATCAATGGCCTGGCAGCAATTGGTACAAACGGGATTGGGAACCCAGCAGTCAGCCTTGACGTGCCGCTGGCATTTCTCAATCACCAGCTCAGCCAAGTAGCCCTGCCAGTCGCAACGGTCACTGACCTCGTAGTCATTCTGAACATATACAGTCAGTCTCATAGCATTACGATAGAGGTTTTACAACTTACATCGTTGCAGAACCAGATGGCAGACTGCCAATTGCACGTCATGCGTGCGCACGATCTTGCAGGAGCACCGCATCCAAAGTCTCCAAGCCTTTTGAGATGATCAATTCCTTGGCGCGCGTCACTGACTTTGGTGCGCATGCTTTGGCCTCCGTTTGGACCTCCGCCATCGCAAGCAACGCGAGTCTGAGCGGTCAGATGTGAGATTCGCCGATAAGACTAGGAAAGGCAGTTGAAGGGGAGACTTGCCGGCTGGCGAGCTTCCAGAGCCCGTATAGTCACCTTAGTACTATCATCTTCCATCTTGCTGTCAGCGAACTCGGCGAAGTTGGGGTTGAGCTTCTCGATCTGAGCCAGCACCTCCTGTTAGTGATTATAGGTCAGCTACGTCTTTATGAGGTTGATACATCGCTGTTGAATTACCTCAGCTGTACCCTTAAAGGTGTAGTTCTTGCCGCCTTCTTCGATAGGGCCGACCCAAGTCATGGGTACAATGGTGTAGCCCTCTGGAATTTCTGAACGTATATCAACCGCCTGGGAGTTAATCAGTTTGAGAAACAAGAAAAGTCTAATACACATAAACTTGCCATTCCGGACACCATGCTCAGACCCACGATGGACATGGGCCAGGTTAATAGAGATGCTTTCATGATGAAGAAGGTAATAGAAATTGCTGTAACTAGATGTGAATGGAGGCTGTAGTGATATTGTAATGATTTAGGTGTAGAACGTCTGGGTAACTTGAAGGCTGGCTTCCAGGTTATATATAAACTACTGACTGAGTGAATGTACAGGCCTATGAAGACTTTATGCAATTTCTTTGAGTTAACAGTCATATGTTAAAGGCGGCATGGAGAATTCTTTGTTTACATGTCTTACGATACATCCATGCTTCTCGTATTACATATCCACATTATTATCCAATTTAGGCATATTCTTCAAGTGTTGCAACCGGATGAACTAATTGAACAACAGGCTAAATCAAAAGAGTTTGCATACTTAGTAAATACAGGTATATTGTTCATTATCCACAACTTATGCCCTAGACAGGTAGTTCGCCAAGAAGAAAATCGTGGGCCAGTCAGGCAACAGATAGTAAATGTAATATGTAAGAGGGGTAGCTAAGTATTATGTCCCTCACGTTGCTAACAAACCTTCCGACTGAAGGGTTATCCCTGCTTATGCTCACCATGCTAGTCTTTTACCCTTTGGGCACCTTTTGTAACTGCTTTCGTAACCGAGGTATTGTCCTCTTTATGGCAGTCAGTATACGTATTTAGTAATAACACTTGGGTTTTGGTTGTCTGATACTGTGAGCTCACTAGATGTTGATCGCTTAGCTTGCTGCTCCTTGGCCATGTTAATAAATTGTTATTAGAGCGCCTTTTAAAGCTGCAGTTAACACATATAATTATAATTAGTTTAATTAGATATCTAAAAATTGAAGCCTGGTAATAATACAACGGATTAATGTTAATTCGGCACGCACCGGCTATTCGCCGGGCCTCGTTAATTTGCCTAATGCCCCAAACCTCAAACGGTATTTACCGACTTAAATCTCACCCCGCCGTCTCCCCAACTCTATGCGTTTTGTAACCTCAGGTACAACCAATTATCGCGTCATTATCGGACGTGGCTAGTATGGATGAAGATGTTGCTACAGGAAAAACAAATTCCGGCCGCACTGCCTGTACAGAGTGTGCGCGTCGTAAACAAAAGGCAAGCAACAAGCAGTCCAGGCTCTATCGATTAGCAGCGTGGCTAACTTTCACACCAGTGCGATCGTAATTGGCCCTGTAATAACTGCCAAAAACGAAACGTAGCGAACAAATGTCAGTTCAGGTCCCTCCAACGCCAGAGTCCACGTCAAAAGAAGCGCCCGATTGATGTTGGAATTTACGGTGAATCGATGGAGGACGAGTCTGGTGATGAAGTTGATGAGGCACAAATGCTTCAAGTTATGGGGTACGGCTCAGAATCCTTTTTCAACAAGATTTATATTCATGCGCAGGTAAGCTAGGGCACCCCAATGTTAGAGATACGAAGAAAGGGAAAAGGTGAGCGACTAATACTAGATCAGAAAGAGAGGAAACCGTCGAGTCAACCTCGCATGGATCCTAAATCATGCCCTCAACTACAGCACGTGCTGGATGTGCTTCCTACCCGGTCACTCATGGGTAGGTTTCTAGAGGCTGTCCAGATATCACTTGACGGTTTTTAACCCTCACATCCAGACAACCTTGTTAAAAACTTCTTCGACAACGTCAACTTCCACTATTATATCATCTACCCCTCGTCCTTCTTGGATGAATACAGTAGCTGGTGGGCCGATCGGATTGATGGAAATCCCATCAAGTTACAATGGACGTGTCTTCTCACTATCCTTTGCGCATGCTCAGCTCAATATCTAAGCACCGAGCTACAAGGAAAGCTTGAGCATGAATTGGGTGTCAGGACCCAAACGCTCACCGAGCGGTACCACAGTGCTTCTAGCGAGCTTTACAGCATCATTCCACCTAAAGAAAGTCACATGCATGGTGTACAATACTTGTTACACTCATGTTACTGGTACAAGTCGGAAGCCCGGTTCACGGAGTGTTGGTACAGCTTATCCGCCGCAATTCGGGAAGCCCAGGAAATTGGTAGACATCAAATTCCCGTAGCCATCTGGCAGCGCTGATATGTTTTCGCAGGTATGCATCAAGAAGCTTCCATGCTCGACATCTCTGACTTTGAACGCGAGATGTACCGACGAGTTTGGTGTGTGCTTGATACCTGGGATTGGTGAGTATTCAGTTGGTCATATAGTCAGCATGTCTGACAAGTGATAGGCAAATGTCTGCGCTGCTTTCGAGACCCCTGATGATAGACCGAACCTGTTGCAAGGTCGGTCTTCCCGAGCTGACCCTTGAAGGCACCACCCCATCATCAATGCTACACCTGAAATTACAGTCGGAGCTTATTAAAAGGCTTTTTAACCGTTTTGGGCCTACCAGAAATGTCGTTGAGCCTGTCGACATTCAAGAGTATCAGAAAATGTTGGAAGACTGGATGATCAAGTTTCCACCGATATTTGACATTGATAATCCGGACTATGACCAGGACGCTCTCTGCCCATGGATTCCGCTACATTGCCATTACATTCACACAATGGGATATTCCATGATCCTGGATCCAGTTCGTGTTCATTTAGCCAAAGCCATTGATATCAAAACCGCATCGAAAGCTAAGGCCCAAATACGATCAGACGGCATCGACTACGCTTTAAAGTTGATAACTACTCTCCGTGGGTTCTTCAACCACGTTTGGCCTCGTGATGCCAAGTTCCACTTCGTCATACTTTCTGCTTTTGACACATCGGCCTTATTCTCGAGCATATTAGTCCACGATAAAGATGGCTCGGCCCCCAAGCGTTAAGAAATGCTAGACTCATTCAACGTGGCTCTAGACATAATTAAGCATTTAAGGACAGTTACTCTAAACTTTTAACTAGCCTTTAAAATACCTAGCCTATAGGTATCTATAGGTACCTATCTTAAAGGGGTAAGTACCTAGAAATACTTATTTTAAATACCTACCTATAGGTAAGTACCTAAATAATATAATTATATAGATATAAGTATTTATAAATAAAATTTAATAATAAGTTAATATTTAAATAAAAATCTATAATACTTATAATATAAGTAATTAAAGTTATTTATAATAATTAAATATAATAATTACTTTAAATTAGTAATAAATAGGTATTTTATAAACTTTTAACTTTTTATACTTTAATAAATTACTTAAAGAAAAATATAAAATAATAGTAGCTTAATTATTATTTTACTTTTTAAGCTATTTTTTAAGCTATTTTTTATTTTTATTTTTATTTAAACCTTTATTTTTAGGTATTAAAATAAAGTTATTTTAACTTTTAACTTCCTTTTAAGGCTTTAAATTTTACTTATTTTTACTTTTATTTTTTTTTTTAAGCTTTAAGTTTTATATATTTTTATTATTATTAAAAATATTTTAAAGACTATTTACTAAGTTATTTAAGCTACTTTATTAATTAAACTTTTATTTTTACTATTTTTAAAGTTTAATATTCTTTATAGTATATACTTAATTTAATATATATCTTTTTCTTTTTTTAATTTAAACTCTTTTTATATTTATTTAGTTTTATATATACTATTTAACTTATATATTTTAGTTAAAAAATAAAAGTAATATAATAGTTTTTAAATTAATTTAAAGCTAAAGGTAATTATTTATAGGGTTTACTATAATATATTAAATATAATAATATATTTTTATATTTTTTTTTTAAATAGTTTTATAGCTAGTATAAATAAAAAAAAAATTAATACTTAAATTTAAAATTAGTTATTATAGCTAATTATTATATTAAATTACTATAAATAATATTACCTTTAAAGACTTACTATAAAAAAGCTTTAATTACTTCTTTTAAAGTACTAATATAATTAAGTATAATATAAGTAACTTAATTTTTACTTATATTATAAAAGAGTTTATAAATAAAATAAATAAATAGAATATATTAAAAAGTAAGCTAGTTACTTATAATAACTACCTTTTTATAATTCCTTATTTAGTAATTTATAATAATATTAAATAAAGAAATAATAGTATAAATAAAATACTTACTATAAGTAGTAATAGAACTATTTAAGTATAATTTTCTTTTTATTTTTTAAGTACTATATATACTTTTATTAGTAATAGACTTTTAAGGTTATTTACTAATAATAGACTTTTAAGGTTTTTTACTAGTAATAGTCTTTTAAGGCCTTTTACTATTAGTAATTTTTTAAGCTTTTTACTAGGTAAAGCTTTTATTACTAGCTATATTAAGTAATTAAAAAATTAAAAGTAATTATCTTAATAAATTACTATAAAAAAAAAGGCTAGAAAAAATAAAAATAAAAACTTTAAAAAAAGATAAAAAAAATTAAAAATTATAAAATTTAAAAAATTAAATAGTATTAAAATTTTTAGTATAAGCTTAGTAAAAGTAATTATTTTAATTAATTACTATAAGGGATTTAATAAAAAAGGCTAGAATAAAAAAAAATATTAAAATTTACTAAAAACTTATAAATTTTAAAATTTAAAGGGTTTAAAAGGTTAAAGCTTAGTTAAAGTTAAGATTTAGTCTTTTAAGTAATAGACCTTAGTACTATAATTTTTTATAAAATTTAAACTAATTAAATTAAAGTATTTTATTAATTATTACCTATTTTAGCTTAATACTTTAAATTTAAAATTTAATTTTTTATTTTTACTATAGTACTAAAAATCTTAATTTCTTTTTAAATTTATTTTCTTTAAACTTTTAATTTTTTAACTTTTAAAATATAATTACTTTAAGCTATATAGTTATTAATATTTATACTCTAGCCTTTATTATCTTTTTATATTATAAAAAAAGCTATTATTTTCTATTTTTTCTTATAGTAAAAAAAATAACTAGTAAGGGCTATAGTAAGGAGCTTATTTATAGTTATAGTAATTATTTAAGCTAATTAAACTAAGGTATTTACTTAATAAGCTACTATATAAGTAAAAACCTAAGGAGAATTTATTAATAAATTTTTATATAAAAAAAGCCTATATTAAAATAGATATATTTACTTTAAAATAGTATAAATATAAAAATATAAAAGAAAACTTTAATTAGTAATAAAGTTACCTAAAGACTAAACTTTACTAATATATAGACTATTTTACTATAAATAAAGTAATTAAAAAAGTACTTAAAAAAACTACTTTTAATAACTATAATATAGATTAGTAAGTATATTTTACTTAGTTATTAATATTTAAATATTAATTTAAAGTAATATTAAAAAGGGTAAATACTATAATTTCTTTAAAGAAAAAGTATTTATAGTATTAATTACTAAAGCTAGTAAAATCCTATAAAATAATAATAATTCTTTTTAAAAGAATATTATTAATTTTACTAAGAAAAAAAATTACTAGCTTATTTTTATTAATAAAAAGCTTAACTAAAATAAAGGTTAAGTTATAATTTAATTAAAAATTAATAAATAAATTAAGTAAAAAAAGATTATAATATAAAGATATAATATTTTTTATTTTTTATTTAAGCTAATCCTTTAAGCTAATCTTAAGATTTATATAGCTTATATTAAATAGCTAATAATTACTATATTATATTTTTTATAAATTAAATATAATAAAATAATAAACTACCTTTAAAATATTTAATATAAGCTAAAGGCTATTTAAATTAAGTTAAATTTCTTTAGGTAAGTATTTATAGTAATTATATATAGTAATTACTTACTTATAATTAGCTATAAAGAATTTATAGCTTTACTTTATAAACTAAATATCTTTTCTTAATTTAAGTTATATATTTAGTATATTATAAAGCTAAAAAACTTAAAAATACTTAAGCCTTTTAATTTATTTTTTAAATTATTTAAAAATAATTAAGCCCTAGTTTAAAAGCCTTTTAGTTTAAAGGTATATTATAATATTTTTTCCTTTAAATTCCTTTTAGCTAATAAGTAATAATAAAATAATATTATTATAATATTTTATAATATATTAATTTTTTATAGTAACTTTAATAGATTTTAAGTACTTTACTATTAAGAATAGTAGCCTTAGTAAAGAACTTATTAATATTTTTATTAAACTAATAAATTCTTTATATTTAAAAAGATTTAATAAATTTATTATTAATAAAGGTATATATTTACTATATAGAATTACCTTTTTAAGCCTTTATTTTTTTAAAATAATAAAACTATATAATAAGTAAGCCTAGATAAGAAAGTATTATAGTATTTTAAAAGTACTAATTATTTTATATTTTAACTTTTTATTAAAGCTAGTAAGCTATTAAAGCTTATTAAAACTAAACTTTAAATTATATTAATACCTTTAAAACTCTTTAAATAAAAGGTTTAATTAATAAATATATAGCTAGTATTAATATAAATAACTAAATATAAGGAATTATTATTTACTTAAGTTAAAGTATAGTAAAAAGTTAATTAAGCTAATTATTTATAGTAATTAATAAATTTATATATTATTTATTATTTTAAAAATCTATTTTAAGATTTTATATTTTTATAAATTATTTTTATTAACCTTATATTAGTATAATATAAAGTAATATATTTTATATAAACTATATATAAATTTAAGCCTAATTATATTTAATTAAAAATTTTTAAAATATTTATATTAAACTTACTTTTAAATAATATAATAATAAAGCTTTTACTTATTTTTTATAGTACTTTAATTACTAATAACTAAAAATATAAATTAGACTTTATACTTAAACTAATTTCTTAAATAATTTACTAAAATAGTAGTTATAATATTAAAAGTTTAGTTATATATTAAAATTAATAGATATTTTAAAGAATTTTTACTTATTATATTAATATAAAAAGTAAAAAGTATTTAAGACTTAACTTACTATTTTATTTTAATTATTACTATATTTAACCTTTAAGCTTTTATTTATTTTTTATTATATATTTTTTTTTTAATTTCTTTAGTTTATTTTTAATATTATTTAATAGCTTTATATTTAATTAGTATAATTCTTTACTATATTATAAAGTAAATTTTAAAGTATATAAGCTTAACTATTAAATTAATTAAAGTTATATTATTTATAAAATTATTAATAAATAAATAAACTTAATAAAATATTAATATACTATATACTTTAAAAGTTATTTTACTTTTAGGATTATTAAGTACTATTTTAAAAGTAATATATTAATATTATTTTTAAATTTTTAAAATATTATAAAGAAAAAAAAAAAATTAAAATAAAAAGACCTATTTTATAAATAGCTAAATTCTTACTAAGTTTAAGTAGTATTAGTTTATTTAGCTAACTTAATATAGTTTAGTATTTATATAATAAAATATACTAAAGTTTTTAGTATTAAATTAATAAGTAACTTTAACTTTATATAGCTTTAGTATATTATAGCTAAAATTAATTTAATATAATTATAAATTTTCTTATTTAATATTATTAAGTAAAGTAATAATCTTTTATAGTAATCCTTTTTTAAATTTTCTTTTTATTTTTTAATTAATTTTAAAATATTCCTTATTACTATAATATCTTTATAAAGCTTACCTAGTCTTAAGCTAACTATACTTAATAAGCCTTTTTATATTATTTTTAACTTTTTTATAGTTAATACTTTTATTTTATAGTAAAAAATAATATAATAGTAAGTACTTTATATTAATTTTACCTTTAGTACTTTCTATTTACTTTAATTATTAAAGTCTAAGGCTTTAAAAATCTTTAAAAAAAAAGAAACTCTTTAAGCTAGTTTTAATTTAATTAAGGTTTATAGAAATTAAATAAAAGACCTAAGATTATATATTACTTTTACTATACTACTTTAATATATCTTAATATATTTAGAATTAATATATTAAGTATATATAGGTATTTAAACTTTACTATTTATAAAAAAAAAGCTCTTAAAATAAAGTTATTTTAAAAAATTAATATAGTATATTTTAATTTTAATATAAATATATTTATAGTAATTAAATATAGTAATTTATACTTACTTTTACTAGGTTAATATTACTAAATAGCAGTTTAAATTTATTTATTACTTTACTTATTTTATTACTAATAGTTATTTATTTATAAATATTATTATAAATCTAGTATTTTAATAACTTATAGGCTTTATTTTACTATATTTTTAACTTTTTAGTAGCCTAACTTTTACTAAATAAATTTAAAATAAGTCTTTATTTTTATAAAATATAATACTTTAAACTTTTCTTTTAAAAGTTAAAGTCTTTTTTATATTAAATATATAGTTAATACCTTATAATAAGTTTACTATTCTTAGTATTTTTATATATTTTTTAAATACTTAGTAATAACTTAAAAAGGTTATATTTAAATTTATTAATATATCTAAAAACTAAAGTAAGGCTATATTAAACTTTTATATAATATATAGCCTATAAAATTATTATTTTCTAAATTACCTTTATATAATTATAGTAAATAATAGTATATATCTTAATATTAAGGATTTAAATAATAAGATTAAAGTTAAATTATAGCCTATACCTTTACCTTATTTTTATTTTATTTAATATATAGCTTATATTTTAAACCTTATTATATAAAAAATTATAAACTATATTAAGATTAAGTCTTAAGAGTTATTAATTTTAAAGGATAAAGATAAGAATAATAATAAAAATAAGAAAAATAACTTTTCTTAATATAAAGGCCTTAATAATAAGGACCTAATAAATAATTAATTTAATACTTTAAAATAATAAGTTATAAACTAATTATCTAATCTTATTAGTATTAATTACTTATTATTATTTATTTTTTAGGTATATATATTTTTTCTTTTAATATATTTTCTATAGTAATTACTTATAGTAATTATTAAGTTTATTATAATTAATAATCTTATAGATTTATTACCTTACTATTAAATTTACCTAAAATCCTAAGCTTATATAAAAATTTAAAAAGACCTAAGCTTACTAAGTATAAAATAAAACTATTTTATAACCTTTAAAACTAATATATAATATTTTAACTTAATAAAACTTAATAACTATAATACTTATAAAAGTAAAAATACTAAAGCTATTTATTTAAAAATAGTTTAAAGATTACCTTAATAGGAATTATAAAATTACTACTAAAAATTAGTAATAAATTAATTACCTTATTAATTATACTTATATTTTTATTTATCTTTTTAATTTTATTAATTACTTA